>CM062817.1:740303916-740526860 GCA_031772625.1 Pinus tabuliformis
AACCCAAATTCACTCTCACAGGCTTGCTTTCCAATGATCAGAGACCAAAATTGCCAGTTCTATGCCAACTATCCTGAGATTTAAGCCACTTTTTCAAGCCCAGAACACAGACCACTGCCCAAAATGGAATGATAGCTTAGAATCGGTAAAAATACAGGGAAACAATGATGAAAAGGTAATAAACTAAACATACCACAACCAGACCCCTATTAGCCATGACAGGCATTTCGTCAAACACATCATCAACATGTAACCTACAGGTGTAAACAACATAATTAAGTGTAGGGATCTCATACTTATTTGAGAATCTCTATGAACCACTCCTTCATCTCAATTGTTGCATTATCCTCTATTGGGTCATAGACACATTATCCATTCATATACAAGTAAAAACATGTTGAGAGCCATACTTAGTTGTTGTCATAAAATGTACATATAACCAACATAATAGGAACATAAATACCATAGACATATTAGCCATCAAAATCCACATATAAATCAATACATTTACACGTGAAAATCAAAGGAATGATTTTTTCATTAATGAATGCAAGGAACCAACCAGATATGGGACTACCACGTTCCACCTGACCATAGATTGGCTGAGCTAAGTCTCTCTTCAGCTAATCACCCCCGTGCCATATTCCAAGCATGAATGTGGGACTCATAGAACACATCAAAAAAACCAATCAACATGGATGCCACTAGAGTTATCTGCCTACACTATGATGAATTTGAGTGCCTCCCAGTCTCTCAGGCTTTACTGTCCATCCATGGTCTGATCGAGGGATCACTAGGCCCTACACCGAGACATACTATTCAAGATTTAGCATGCATCCCATCCTGGGACCACTAGGCCCAATGGAGAGAAAATCCACCTCTTGGCTTTACCGTATATCCAATCATTCATCGACAAGGATTCCTAGGAACACGATCTGGATTTACCGTAACCCAAAGTCTTGTTCATAGGTTACTAGGCTAGTGGCTTCATGATCTTCAGTTCAGTTTAGGGACCACTCAGGCCATGTGTTTGTCAATTCGGAGATCCACACCACTCAGCTTCGAATCCAATCCGACCATCCCACATAAATTGAATGAAAGAACCCATCTCATCAAATCTATTATGAAATGGCAAGGCTAGGCTGGAAATATTGTCACACTTAGAAAAACCCATGCCATGGTAGAAAAGGAACACATACAATCCCATGCATGCCAAATCTAACAAGGAAAATATGCTTGCAAGTTGATACATGCAGTGAAGTCTATTGTAGCTGCTTGATCCTGCCTTTCCATGCTTGATCTTTGCTTCTTCTTTCCTCCTTTGCCTTTCTTGCTCCAATGCCAAAGTTCTCCAAGAAACTCTAGGTGTTCAAGAGTGAGAGAGAGAGAGAGAGAATAGTGAGAGAGCTCCAAATCTCAACTGACAAAAGGTTACCAACTGATCCTCGGAATCCTTTTTATGAATGAGGTCTCTATTTTCTTCATTTTCCATTATTTTCCTTCAATTTCCTCTTCACATGAAACCTGTGACCTTTCACCTCCTTTTCTCCTAATTTATATTATTTTCATAAATAATTGTGCCAAAAATGCCATTTTTCCTTTCCAAAGCCTTAATAATTTCCTTTGTCAATTTCCTTAGCCATAAATAACCAGATGAACACCCCCCAGGATGTATTTCCCAACATTCATCTTAGAATAAGTGTCCCATCGACCATGGTTATTGTTTTTAACTTTTATTACATAGAATTTTCACCAAGGTTGTTACAAAACCCTCCCCCTTGGGGAACACTGTCCTAAGTGTTCAATCACACATATACCTCAACAACCTGCTGAAAGAAGACATATTGCTCATAGAGCTTTATAACACAGCTCATTATGGTATTTACAATGATCATCCTATTGAGTGCCAGTCCACATATCATGATAATGTCATGATAACATAACCACATGATAGCATAGTAACATTACGACATAATCATAATAACATGACACCCATACCGCATAGTGAAGCTTTATAACATAGCTCATGGTGGTATTTACATCCATACAAATATGTACATATAGAAACATCATCAAAAGATATACCAAAACATATACCAAGTCATATACCAAAGCATATATCAAAACATATACTAAACACCATATCTTTGCATATATCAAAGCATATACCAAAACAACATAAAGAATATACCAAACCACCATAAAACATGTATCAAACCACCATAAAGCATATACCAAACCACCATAAAGCATATACCAAACTACCATATCGAAGTTGCTTTGCCTCAACTGGGAAACAAGGAAGGATACATATCCCACATCCGATCCGCCATCTCCCATGTAGCTTCACCGGGCCCAAAGTGATTCCATTGCACTTTAACTTGCTTGATTTCTTAGTTTCGAAGCATGAGCACCTTTTTCTGTAATATACACTGAGGCTTCAGTTGGAATTCTCCATCTGGTTCCACCTGCAATACAAACCATTCAATCACATGATCAACATCCTTAACATACTTCTTAAGCAATGATACATGGAAAACATCATGGAATTTCACTGTCAGAGGTAGTGCAAGTTGATAGGCTACTGGACCAATCCTCTCAATGATACTGAAGGGTCCATAAAACCATGGTGCCAGCTTGGCACATGATCCAATCTGCAAGGAGCTCTTCTTTGGTTTGATGCACAAGCACACCTATTCCCCAACCTGGAACTCCTTGGAAAACACGTTCCTATCTTCATAACTCTTCTTCCTATTGTGTGATGCCTTTTAGATTTTTCTTGATTGCCTGCATCTCATGTTCCATGTCTGCCAACATATCTGGTCCAATCAATACCCAGCTAACCGGATCACTCTAGCTAATGGGAGTGTTACAACTCTGCCCATACAATGCCTCAAAAGGATTCATCCTCAATGACTCTTGATAATTGTTTTTGTATGCGAAATCTACCAAAGGAAGATAATCTTCCCACTTCCACTACTGACGTATCACATACATCCTCAACATGTCCTCCAATATCCTATTGACCCTCTTTTTCTGACCATCTATCTATGAATGATAAGTCGTGTTGAAGGCCAACTCTGTGCCCAAACCTGCAAATAACTTCTTCCAAAACTTGTAAGTGAACTTCGCATCCCTATCTAACACAATCTTCTTCTAAACAACATGTAGTTTAACCACATCTCTGATGAATACCTGTGCCACATCTCGTATAAGAACGTAGATTTCACTGGAATGAAGTGTGCAAACTTTTTTAATCTGACCACAATGGCCATAATGGAATCATGTTGTTTCACTATCTTCAGAAACCCTGTGATGAAATACATTGAACTAACCTCCCATTTCCATTTAGGAATATCAATCGGTTGTAGCAGTCCACCTGGATGTTTACACTATGCTTTCACTCGCTGACAGTCGAAACACCTCGCAACAAACCCTGCTATATCCCTCTTCAAATTATGTCAATAGTAAAATATATTCACTATTGTCAGTGTCTTCTGATAACGTGGGTGACTTGAATAAGGTTTCACATGAAACTCCCTCAAGATCACCTTCTTGAACTCACTATTATTCAATACATATATCTTGTCTCGAAACCTAACCAATCCATTTGTTGTAAGACAATAATCCATACCATGTTTACCTGTGCCTATACCTGTACTACCACATGTACCTGTACCACTACATGTACCTATACCAACATCCTGTTGAAACCTATGCACATTATCCATATATCTATAATCTTGCTCACCTGCCTGCAAGATCCTATCCTATAATTTCGTCCCATAGGAGCTCATAGCTCCCAAGTGATGTACTTGTACCTGTCTATTGAGAGAATCTTCCACCATGTTCTCTTTACCTTTGATGTACTTGATCTCAAAATCAAACTTGCTAATCGTGGCCAACCATCTAGCCTGCCTTGCGCTCAGATTCGGTTGGTCAATAAATACCTCAACCAAATGTGAACACTCATCGGTACAAATCTCTTGCTAAGGAGATAGTGCCTCCACATCTTCAACGCATGTATAATCATTGCCAACTCAAGATCATGTGTTGGGTAGTCCTTCTCATGCTCATTTACTTTCCGGGAATTGTAGCATACCACCTGTCCATCCTGCATAAGGAATCCAGCAATACCTCTCTCACAATCATCTGTGCATTCCACAAACTCTTTGTCCGGATCTGCAATCTGTAACACTGGTGCATGTGTCAACAACTGCTTAAGCTGCTCAAATCTAGCCTCGCACTCCTTCGTCCATTCGAATTTCTTACCTTTCCTTTACAATGATGTGATGTGATAAGCAATCTGTGAGAAGTTCCTAATGAACCTCTTGTAATATCCTGCCATACCCATGAAATATCTTACCTCATCCATACTCTTAAGAGCTACCCACTCCATGATGGATTTTATCTTCTTTGGATCTATTGCAATGTCCACCTTGGAGACAACATGCCCCAAGTAATGTACCTCATTCTAAAAGAAGCTACACTTGCTAAGCTTAGTATACAACTGATTCTCTCTCAACAACCTCAACAGTGCTGCTAAATTCTCGACATGTTCTTCCTCATTTTTAGAATATACAAATATATCATTAATGAACACAATAAAAAACTTATCCAAATATGGATGCAACACACTATTCATCAAACACATGAATGTAGCGAGAGCATTAGTTAAGCCAAATGGAACAAAAACAAACTCATAATGCCCATATCTGGTCTTGAACACAATCTTGTAAATGTCCTCCTCTTTGATGTGTACTTGATGGTATTTGGATCTCAAGTCAATCTTCGAGAACATTTCTTCTCCCTTCAGTTGATCGAACAAGTCATAAATCCTCAACAAAGGGTACCTGATAGTCAATTTTTTCAATTGCCTGTAATCAATGCATAATCTAAGAGTAACATCTTTCTTCTTCACGAACAATACCGATGCGCCCCAAGGTGATACACTTGGCCTAATGTATCCCTTATCCAACATTTCCTTTAACTACAAATTTAACTCAACCAAGTCAGGTGTGATCATCCTATAAAGTGCTTTCGATGCTAGAGCTACCCCTGGAACTAACTCAATAGAAAAATATACCACCCTATGAGGTGGAAACTTTGTGATGTCCTCTGGAAATATATCCTAAAACTGCTACAAAACTAGGTACATGTTCAACACATCTTCATCCTTAGCCTCCTTAACCTTATCACTAGAAATTTGTACTACAAGTAGCTTGCACCCCTTCCTATGGCTATGTTTTTATTGCATTGTTGTCACCATCCTAACTGATGTGGATTTCTTCTTACCCTATAAGACTCTTGGTTCCCCATTGTCATTAAGACACTCAATAGCTTTGTCATAGCAGTATACATTGGTTTTATGAATATACAATCAATCCATGCCCAAAAACATACTATATGATCCCAATGGTAGTACATTTAGATGTGTTGCGGTAGGCATACCATTCAAGTCAAATGTGCAAGCTCTTACCCAATGATGAAATCACTTCTTTGTACTTGTAGCCAACTGCACTAACCAAGACTTTGCATGCAATTCCTTACTCAAACCACACTTATCCACCAAGTCAAGACTAACATAGCTATAATTAGATCTAGGGTCAATCAAAATAGAAATAACTTGATCACAAAGCTTACCGTCCATCTCAATGATAGATGCATCGTGTTTTGCTTGCCTATTTTCCACTACTGCATAGATACGGGGAATAATCTGACCAACATCCCCAAAAGTCTATGCCTCCTGTGCATTGTATATCTTAGGCCTACCACCCTAATGTTGCGGACAATCTCTCCTAAGGTTCTCCTCACCACATGTCCAACACTCCAACAGAGTAGTGCCCTCACCTCTATGTTGTTGCTATTGTTACCCATGTCAGTGTCTAGCTTCATTAAACTTCTTTTGCAGTGCCATATTTTCTTTCCCATCTACACGCTAAGGCCTTGTTCTCTTAGGCTTCCATTTACCTATACCTTTGTCTTTTCCCGTCCATCCATGCTTAGATTCATTCTTACGCTTTGACTTCTCATAGAAATGCTTCAATTTCCCAATGACTTCCTCAAGTGATTGAGGCTCATCGTACTCAATCTGATCTCTAAATGCTAGTGGAAAACCACTGAAAAATACCTAAACTTTAGCCTTCTCATCAGTAAGATATGGTACATACCTCAATAGCTCCAGAAACTTGTTCATGTACTCTTCCTCTATCATTGATCCCATCTTCATCTCATAGAATTCTTTAGCCTTACTGTCGTAGTACCTCTCTGACAAGTACTTCTTCCTAAAAATCCTCTTGAACTCTCGCTAACTCAAGTCATCTGTCCTGATGCCTCTAACCCACTTAACATCTTCCCACCATATGTCGGCTTTACATTTCAAGCTAAAGATAACTATTATGGCCTTCATGTTATCTGTGTACTCATGCAACTCAAAGAATTTGTTCATCCCAAGTATCCAAGCCTTTACATCTTCTAGATTCTTCACATCTCCATCAAAAGTAGGTGTTTTTTCTTTCTTGAATTCATCCGGAAAGTATCCCCTATCATTCCTCCTGTAACAATGATAGCGATGATGATCATGATGTCTTTTAGAACCAGAACTAGAATAGTACCTGTACTCATCGCCCCTCCTATCCGAAGTGTCCAACAACCTTCCATCTCTCACTATGTCAGATCTATTTGACCTGCGTCTATAAAGAGACCTATTGCCATATTCCCTATTAGTTCCATCCTCATGTCCATGGCTGATCTGAAGCGGCACTTGCAATTGAAATTCAAAATCTGAAGAAGTATAGCATTAACCTCTTCTTGCTTCTCTTGTGCCTGTATGATCCGGTCATTATCTTCTTTACAACTCCTTATCTCTTCCTTTAATCCCCTCAGTGTAACTGCCAAATCAAAAGGATTCCCAACACCATACTACACTTTGGATTCATAGGGAGAGTCCTTGTAGTCAACCATATTGCTAGCCATTTGATATTTCTTCCTGCAATCCATAAAATGTCAGATAAACCAAATCACAATAAATCGACGTACCTTAGTATAGCTTGAGGAGGATTCCTTTTCTGCAAGATCACCAAATCAACATGATACATGCATAACATAATTATAACAACATATAGACATACGAAATAAATGTATCAACACATAAACATCACTCTAGTTGGGATCCAATCATCAATGCATAACCATATCAACAATGCATGCTATGACCTCATGCATGACAACAACCATTACTCCATTGTACACATTGCCACATGCAACCAAAAACATGCATAAGTAATGCCTAATCAACCACACATATGCATAAACACATGTAGTCAAACATAAGCGATCAATCCTTGTAATCAACCTACAAGACTGATACATGTAATCAACATATTCAAGAATGTAACCTAACATACAAGGATTTAAGTAGCAACATAAATCAACATGTAAACGACATATAATCCATATGCAACCAGTCACATACTCATGACAAACACATTTTGAAATATCAATATCAATTTCTCCATATCAACCATACTACAACCATAATTAATTATCAAGAAAATGCAACAAGCACATGAAATGCAAGTGTAAGAGACACATGCAATTGACGTGCATGCATGACCAACACACACCGCCCATCAAGTCCAAGAGTTTAACCATGATCTGATACCACTCTATAACACCCTCCTCCATATCCACCCAAGTAACCATGCCAACCATGGTAAACATGAGTCGAGAGGCTACTATGATCATATTCGACCTCCTATGTGACCTTAAGGAAGGGGAATCGATGAAACACCACACACATGCATCGAACATCATCAACATAACCCTTAGGAGACAAGTCATCCACTTAGATAACCTGTCCCTGGGTCCCACTGTTGTTATGGATCTCTTAGGCCATAGTCACTCTCATGCTATGGGGAAGGGAGTGACCATCAACCCAAAGTCGCTCCCAGAGGCTTGCCTTCCTGTGACTAGAGACCAAAATTTCCAGTTCTGTGCCAGTGACCCCAGCATTTAAGCCACTTTTTTCAGGGCCAGAGCCCAAGCCACTGCCCAGAATGGAGTGATAGCTTAGAATCAATAAAAATACAAGGAAACAATGATGCAAAAGAAATAAACTAAACAAGACCATAACCAAACCCCTACTAGCCATGATAGGAATTTTGTCAAACACATCATCAATATGTAACCTATAGGTGTAAACAACAGAATTAAGTGTAGGGATCTCATACTTATTTGAGAATCGCTATGAACCATTGTTCCCTCATGTCAATTTCTACATTATCCTCTATTGGGTCATAGAAACATTATCCATTCATATACAAGAAAAAACATGTTGAGAGCCATACTTAGGTGTTGTCATAAATAGTACATATAACCAACATAATAGGAACAAAAATACCATAGACATATCAACCATTAAAATCCACATATAGATCAATACATTTACACATCAAAATTAAGGGAATGAATTTCTCATTAACGAATGTAATGAACCAACCGAATATGGGACTACCACATTCCACCTGACCATTGATTGGCTAATCCAAGTCTCTCTTCATCCAATCACCCCCATGCCATATTCCAAGCATGAATGTGGGACTCATAGAACACATCAAAATCACCAATCAACATGGATTCCACTGGAGTTCTCCTTCTACACCATGAGGAATTTGAGTGCCTTTACACATCAAAATTAAGGGAATGAATTTCTCATTAATGAATGCAATGAACTAACCAGATATGGGACTACCACATTCCACCCGACCATTGATTGGCTAATCCAAGTCTCTTTTCATCCAATCACCCCCATGCCATATTCCAAGCATGAATGTGGGACTCATAGAACACATCAAAAGCACCAATCAACATGGATTCCACTGGAGTTCTCCTTCTACACGGTGAGGAATTTGAGTGCCTCCTAGTCTCTCAGGCTTTACCGTGCATCCCTAGTCCAATCCAGGGATCACTAGGCCCTACACCGAGACATACTCTCTAGGCTTTGCCATGCATCCCATCTTGAGACCACTATTCCCAATGGAGAGAAAATCCACCCCTTAGCATTACCGTATATCCTACCTTTCACCGGAGAGGTTCCTAGGCCCACTGAGGCACACAATCTGGTTTTACTGCAACCCACAGTCTGGTTTAGGGGTTACTAGGCCAGTGGCTTCATTATCCCCAGTCTAGTTCAAGGACCACTCATACCATGTCTTTGTCAATTCGAAGATCTACCCCACTTAGCTTCGAATCTAATCTGGCCATCCCACATAAACTGAATCAGAGAACCCATCTCATCAAAGTTAGCAAGAAATGGCAAGGCTAGGCTGAAAATACTGTCACACCTAGAAAAACCCATGCCATGGTAGAAAAGAAACACATGTAATCCCATGCATGCCAAATCTAGCAAGGAAAATATGCATGCAATTTGATACTTGCAATGAAGCCTGTTGTAACTGCTTGATCCTGCCTTTCCTTGCTTGATCTTTTCTTCCTCTTGCCTCCTTTTCCTTTCTTTCTCCAATGCCAAAGTGCTCCAAGAAACTCTAAGTTTTCAAGAGTGAGAGAGAGAGAGAGAATAATGAGATAACTTCAAAACTCAACTGAGAAAAGGTTACCAACTTATCCTCATAAGCCTTTTTATGAATGAGGCCTCTATTTTCTTCATTTTCCATTATTTTCCTTCAATTTCCTCCTCACATGCAACCTGTGACCTTTCACCTCCTTTTCTCCTAATGTCTATTATTTTCATAAATAATTGTGCCAAAAATGTCATTTTTCCTTTCCAAAGCCTTAACCATTGCCTTTGCCAGTTTCCTTAGCCATAAACAACCAAATTAAAACCCCCTAGGATGTCTTGCCCAACATTCAACTTGGAATAAGTGTCCCATAGACCGTGGTTATTTTTTTAACTTTTATTACTTGGAATTTTCACCAAGGTTGTTATATGTTTAATGGATTCTGAAAGTTACAGCAAGTTCTAGGTAGTGGCTAGAATTTTGGGCTTGAAAAGTGCCTTAAATCCCATGGACTCTAGCACAATTCTGTTGGAAATAGTCCCTGGACGCAGGCATGTAGGCTTATGATAGCATCCAGAGCTCTCTGGATGATAGCATGCCCATAGCATGGAAGTGTCTAGAGGTTTAATAGATTAAAAACTCAGTGGGAATCAAGGGTTGGTTAGCAAAAAGGTTGGGATGATTCTTAGGCATCCTACTGTTGATGTTGAAGGTTTTTATGGTGTGTTTACGTCGATTCCACTTCCTTAACATGACTTAGGAGGTTGAATCATATCATAGTAACTTCTCGTCACATGTTTACCCCAGTTGGATGGTTACTTGGGTAGATGTGGGAGGAGGGTGTTACACATACTCCTTGCATTAGTAAGGAAGATAAGACAAGAGCGAAGCCACGTTTGAGTTCCCCATGGAATTGAGATAAATCATAAGTGAAAGTGAAGGCAGGGTTGTATTTTGCATTAAATTAAGACACCTATTAAATCATGTTTGTATCTCACATTAAATTGAGATAACACAGAAGTGAAGGCAGGTTACTAGTAATTAAATTAAATAATAAGAGGCAGGTTTGTGTTCCGCATTGAATTGAATTCGATGGTAGTGGGGTAAGGAGGTGAAGGAAGGTTTCAGTTGGGTTCCTTATTGAAATGAATTAGATGGAAGTGGACTCCGAATATTTATGATCAATTATCTAATTTAAGATTCCTATTATATTATGAGAAGATTAGCTAGATCATTCTATTAGCAAAGTAGAGTAGCTATATATCAAAATGATAAATACAATGTTATGTTTTTATAAAAATACATTATGTTTCTATATCTCTACAGGCAAGCTAGGATTTTGGACTTACTAGGATTTGATCATTAGCCGATGATGATCCTCTTCTTTGACCTAATGTCGTTCTATCGTATCCAGGATTATTTTTATGTGATTATAGTTTAGTAAGCTCAACTTGCAAGGAAAATGGAAAATGGAGAATGGAGAATCGGTTTGGAGAACAGTTCAGTAAGCTCCACCTGTAGGGAGAATGGAGAAAGGAGAATTGGTTTGGAAGCAACAACAATGGTTTGCAAGTCGAAGCTGCACAGGAATTATTTTTTCCTTCATTAACTCATAGTGATTCACCCACCCACCACCCACTCCACTAATGACCAATTGGTAGATGGAGATAAATGACACATCGAATCTGAGGTGAATTCCTTGATCCTTCCATATGGAACCTAATCGTTGTGGCTAAACAAGATTTTTGATGTTGCGATTACCAGTGGCTGGAGTCAGAAATTTTTTCGGCTGATGGACATTCCTAGGAAACTCTTCTACCTGGGTAGACTACTCAAGAAAATGCCTTAAGAAACCTACCACTCTTCTCCTGTGTTTGTCCTTTAGGAGGACTTCGATGTTCAAGGAATTCTTATTTACCCATTGAACTCAGACTTGCGAATAAGCTTTAAAATTGACGCCCGTTTACCCTTTCTTTTCATTTTTAGCTGTAAAATATAGTTTATTGCAAAATAAAGACGTCATTACTAAATTCCTAATTATTAAAAAAATTGTCAAAATGACAAGCATATAAAAGAGGCAGAAGTTTCAAATTATATATAGACACATTAGGCTGGCACTAAATGACACTCCATATCTTCGTCATCTGCCATTCTCGATTCTCTCCTCTATTGTTACTCAATTCTCTCCTCTATCGTTATTCGTGCCTTGAAATTCCCCAAAAGCTTTAGGAATTTTACGATATCCTAATTCAGATATGAAGATCATTACATTAAATGGAGCCCATCAATCTCCAGACCCAACTCTTTGCTGTAAAAAACCAAATGCAAGTCCATGAAAATGGATGTAATGTTGTGTTTTCAATACAATGATGATGCTCTAGTAGAGGTGTTGAAGCATTTGGATGCCCAGTCGTTGGCCATAGTGGCATGTGTCAACAAGCGGTGGAAGCGTGCTGTAGAGGTTGAGAGGTTGTGGGAGAGCATCTGCATTGAACACTGGCCCATCACATTGAGCCTTTTTCCTCCTTGTCTTCAACGAATAAGAGTTGTCGTGTTAGCATTGGGAGGATATAGGCGCCTTTACCTTATGTGTATGAAAATCCACCTTACTTTGTTATCATGACCCTTCAAAGTTATACACAATGGAGTTAAGAAGCAGTGCAACTCTCTCTTTCTCTTTTCTCCATTGGTTGATACGAGCAAATGACTAAGACCACTCAGGCATCATCATTGATGTTCCTGGAAGAAAGCAGAAGGATAATCATCCCAAGCAATTGGATCATCAAGTATGTCTTTATATAAAGAAAGTTTAACATTACAGATTGTCTTCTATAGAAACTTTTGTGTACTTTAGTAAAGGATGGGTTGGGTGTTTTATTACATATGAAGATGAATTTAAAACCAATTTTATTGTCCAAGTTAGAGGAAATCATGTTAGATACATGTTCTGATCATAAAATCTGTTTAGAAATTTTCCTATATAGGCCAACTAAATTCTATATTTACTTCCAATATTCGATAATCAAACTTACCCACTTTTTTTTGGGTTTAAATTTTATTACCTTATAACGAACCTTCCCAAATAGTAGGATAATAACATTTAAGGTATAGCCTCATATAAATTATCGCTTGATTTTCTAATCTGTGTGGTGCGCTCTCATAATGTGTGTATGTCAAGTATGATAATAAACTAAAACATAACTGTCAAATGTCATTTTTTGAAGACTGTGATTGAGGCCAAAGGATAGTTGAACAAAGTTGTGTCAGATAGTTATAAATAGTGGGTGATATTATTATCATAGGTTTCTATCCTCACTTAAAATTTTAATATTGTCTTGTTTTATAATTCATCTTAATTCTCAATTACCATGAATATATTATTTTTCATGGTATCTAACAACAATAAGACACACTGCAACATCACATCCCAACAACTATGATGGGAAAAACACACTGCAACATCACATCCCAACAACTATGATGGAAAAAACACACTGCAACCTCACATCCCAACAACTATGGCGGGAAAGTAAAATTGAGTTATGAAATTATTACATATCTGTTAAAGATAAGACACTTTACAACATCACATCCCAATAACTTTAAAAAGGAAACTTGAGTCACTAAAACCAAACTTAAAATTTGCAGTTTGAATGACATTCTGAAAAGATAAATTCTTAGAAAAAACCAACTTGAGACCACTTATTTGCAAATAAAAAAGTTATATTTCACATTATGGAAAAGTTTAGGATTTGTTTTTATTCAATGGGATACTTATCAGCTAAAAGCCTGCGTCTATGTGTATTAATTAGATAGAAATTAGTTGGTGCGTTTATGTGTATTAATTGGATAGAAATTAATTGGTTTATGTGGAGATTAATTTTTATTTAGTTTAAATTTTATATAGAGAATATAGAAAAGTTGAGAATGGAAATAAAGTATAAGGTTTCAGTGTTACAAAGAATATCCAAACTCAATCAAGTTTTATAAAATCTAAATAACATCAAATATTAATATATATAATTTTTTATAAGATATTTTTCAATTGATTTTTTTTGGATAGTTGGGAGGAACGATTGTTATGCTTTCTACTCAATTTCAATTCTTGTAAGTGACATGTTGAATTCATATTGAGTATATTATTGTAATGGTTTCTAACTTTGTTACATAGACTTAACCCTAAACAATATCTTATCCTCGCCCACATGAAAAATTATTTACATGAAAGAAAAAAACAATCAATTATTTATTTCAGTGAGGCATATACAAAGAAACTATGCCTTCCTCTAATGTATTGACATTTTCGCTTGTTGGATTTCCCTTTGCATATTCCCATGAAATATATATGACATATTCTGTGGATTATTGTAAAGAGTTAATCCGGTGAAATCATCTTGTATCTTTTTTATTACTTCTATCAATATAAAATTTCATCTCCTACTATCTAGCTCATTTAGTTCTCCCATTATTGCCTGAGAACACCTCTACTTAGAAGTGGGAAGAGCTGCAGATTGTGTCAGATGAATTATCTACAACCCGATGTGAAACTCAGGAACTTTCAACCCGATGAGGAATTGCGAAAACTTTCAACCTGATGAGGAAGATTTGATTCTCAAGTTGCATCACCTTCTTGGAAACAAGTAGATTATATGACCTTATACCTTCGGTAAATTACAAAAAAATGATAAAAAGGATATATATAAAGATGGATATGGAATATAAACTATGAATTTGTTACATTAGATTTCTAGGGTTTTTCTTATCGTAGTTATGGATTGTTTTTCTTATGAGAAGATGACACTCCATAAATATGGGTTTTTTTAATATGGTGAGTCATTCCAGTGTCATCCTATTTAGTTATGGAGTTATGGAGTGTCATATTTACAATATTTAGTTTAAATATTTTGAATATTCTAAATTTTGTGACACAAGCTACGAGACTAGGTAAACTCGTGAGGTTGACTTGAATTCCCCGCTTTGGCAACTATTACTTAATTATAGCCCAATCATTTATGAATCTAGAGGCATTCGCTTGACTTTCACATTTTTCCCTCATTAATGTCCTTTCTTAAAGTTCTTGCAAGATTAATTTTTCAATATTTTTTTAATTGATTTACTTTTATTATATAGGTATTATATATCAAAAAATGTAAAGAATGAAAAATGATGAATTTTCATTGATCATGTTTTTATAGGAAAAATATTAGGCAAGATAAAAATAAATATTAGAAGTCATGTGAAGGGTAATTTGAAAATAAATCATCATAAAAAAATTCCCTCGTGGATAAAGGAATCTGTCAAATTTAGTCCCTGCTAGCAATTTCAAGAAAATTGATATGATCAGTAATCATAATCTGAACAAATATTCGACCCTAGCAAGGAAGTATCATACCGTGCATGGTCCTTTATAAATTCAAATTTGTACCAACTAGTTTTAGCAATGTATTAATCTTCAAAACACAAAATCTATGATACCAAGTTGCCATTTGAACCTTTTTTTCAAAAGAAAAAAAGTTGGCTTTTTTATATATAAAGACCAATACATGTATCTGAAATAGAACACAATGAGGTAGAAATAGATCAATAATGACTTTATCTATACTAGAAGGTAGAGATACCCATCAGACATATCTACAAGAATAGAAATAAAAAACTAAACAGATAAACCTGCTAGCCACAATCAAGTATACAAAAGGTAATAAACCATATGATAACATAGTCCTGTACAGGTCACACATCAAAATACAAAACCCAAAATGATAGGTCCTATTCAATATGGCAGATTGATGTCACCCTCCTCGATGATGCGTTGGTCCAAGTAATGTGTGTAATGCATTTGGCCATATCAACCTTGTAGTCCCTGCATTGATAGTTGATCCACCTCCATGTTGAATTCTCAGAAAACATGTTGAATGGAATATGAGGATAGAGTGGCAAGTTGTTGTTTGATCCTCATAATCCATCCTGCGAATAATGGAGGATCAAAAGTATGTATTCCAAGAATTCCTCCAATAAGGCACTTTGAATCCCCATAGGTGTTGATGTTCTGCCATCCCTTTTCAGAGATGAACCAGAGTAGTCCCGAGAGAGACACAGTCTCAACTCTTGTATTAGTTCCTGGGCCCCCATTCCAAGATAGTGTGTAGCGGGAATGTATATCTAGCACAATGACCATGCCACAATCGCAGATACCTCTTTATGATGCACCATCGAACCAAGCTGCTAGCAGAGTAATAGAAGGGGCAACTTTGTTCTTATCAAGTTTTTTGGTTGTTGTAAATTGAGGAGTAGATCCCACCAACCAGTTGTTCACTTTTTGATAGATTTTGTGTACATCTATCGAAATGCCTTCAAATATAAAATAGTTCTTGGCTTTCCATATTTTCCAGTTTATAAAAAATGGAATAGTTGCCAATTTGGATGATTTTGAGTTCCATTTTGTGAATGCTTCCTGCAGGTTAGTAGATAAAATACATGGGCAGCCCCAGAGACAAGCTATCCTACCCCAGATATAAGATGTATATGTGCACTGGAATAAAATATGATCAACACTTTCAGTGTTGCTTCTACAAAAAAAAAAATGCCAAGTCCCAAGAAACCGCACTTGAGCAAATTATCCCAAGTCAAGATTTTGTTTTTCCACATCAACCAGCTGAATAATGACTTTGATGGGAATATTCAACTTCCATACCTTGCAAAACTAGGAGAGTTGTTGGGTATTGTGTCTCAAAGTGATCAAATATCTATATGTTTCTGCAACCAAGGGCATCTGGTTTTGTATCTTCCCTCCCCAAGTGACAGTGCCTCCCTGATGATTGTGAAGTAGACCAGCTTGACTAGGAGAGTCTGTGTATTCTCTCCAATTTTGTTCCACTACATATGGCAACCCCAATTGTCTCGCCAACTTCCAAATGGGACAACGATGTTGTATTCCTTCAATAACTTGATATAAAAAGAAAATACCTCTTCTAGTGATTGAGTTCAGCATATGCTCCTCCAATATCTATATCCTTGCCAACCCTTTTATATTAAGTGTGCCAATCAAAATATTTTCCCCATTGCCAAATTCCCATACCAATCTCGATCTCCAAGAAGGGATGATTTTTATGAAGCCTCTCTAGATAATCGATTCCTCCTTTCTGAATGTCCATGTATTCCGTAGATTCCAAATTGTTGTTCTGCAAGTACTTCGAGTGTACTATATCTTGCCATATGCCCCTGCCAGAAATAGCTCTCCAAAATGATTTGATGAGCAACGCCGTACCAAATTATTGTTGTTCTAATAGTCGCTATCCACCCAGTGCTTTAGGTTTAGTTAACTCAGACCATTTTCTCAAGTTCATTTTGATTGTGACATCAAATCTTCACCAAAAAAAAGTTTGTCATGATAGAGTTCACCTTTTTAACAATAAAATTAGGAATCCAAATAGAACTTGCAGCACTGTGAACCAATATTCACAAGTTCACAATCCTCTAATACTTTTAAGACCATTCTTGTACAACACAGTATGGGAAAACAAACGATTTGAACCGAGCGGAAATCACTTCGTACTCACTTGAATTTAAAACTGGAGAGTCAAATACTAATTTGAAATCACTTTGTACCCAATTGAATTTAAAACTGAAAGTACGAACTTGAAATTAATAGGTAATAAAATCATAGGAAACCAAATATATAAAAATTAAATTAAAATATTTTAAAAATTAAATTAAAATATTTTAAAAATTAAATTAATTCTCTTTTTAATATGAAAGCATACAATGAGATTTTTAATTAAATATTTGAAAAGATTATCCAATGCCTGCTATGATAAATATAAAAAGACAAACCACTAGTTGAGAATAAAATGCATTATAAACCTAAAATTAAATTAATATATTTAAAAAACATTGATAAATTAACTTAATATATTTAAACAATATTGACTTAAGTTCAAAAATTTAAATTAATATATTTACAAAACATTGATAAATTAAATTAATATATTTAAACAATATTGATTTAAGTTCAACGTAAGAGGAAGCAACGAGCAACGAATTCTTCTAGCGGTCCCTCCAGCCCTGCAGGCTAAAAGCCAAGGGACAAAGCAGATATTTAGAATGTCAAAGACACGAACACACTTGAAACTAATAAATTGATAATTAATTAAATAAATAATATAAATTACAGTAAAAACCATTTTTTGTCAACATTTTAAAGCCCAACTAGAATCTATCATCAAGGACTTTCTTGAATGCGCATAATAGTAAAATTAATCACAATAATAAATTATCCTCAAAACAATATAAATTAATTAATAAGAATGATGTCGGAAAAGGCGAATCGTCGAATAATCAGCACGGAGAAATATAACTTGGGTCATAAAATTTGAACTGTACGTTGTTCCAGAGGCCATTCTTGTTTAAACAGACTTGACGGAAATAACGTGGAACCACGAAATTATGAGATTTTACAAGGTTCTTCGCAAGATAAATCACTGTTTCACATAAATGGCGTTTTTATCTAGTTTTTATCATTTTTATAAAATATAACAATAAATGCTCCCAATTTCTCCACAAACTTTATCCCTAAAATCTATTCATAAACGCTCCAGTGTCGCACAAACACCACTCCTAACATCCGGACAAAATAATTTTTTATTTATTGAAATCGGTGAGCTGATGCTATTTCCACACATGTTTTCATACCTACAATTTCTTAACCCTATTTCCTTTTTCAATCCTATATAATTATTCGTCCCATCCATTTGCTGGCAGCCAAGCTCAACCCGGACTCACATTGCTAGGCTTAACGCACAGAACGCCATTTTTATTTCGACTGCAGTTTCCGGAAATGCAGAAATAAAAAAGGAAGGAAAAACCAGACTTTGGTATGGTAGCTTGATCCGATCAGATGCGCGATATCCCTCGATCTGATGCACGATCCTGTTGTTTTGTCCACCGGCATCATCGTCGCAGCATTCAGGCGTGGCTGAGCTTACAGTTTTCTTCACGCAACAACATTAAATTCCCCGTCACCAAACACGTCCTGCGTTGCTGAGATAACTCGGAGCTGCGGTGATCATCCGCGTAACGCGCGCATATCCTACAGTGATAATCCGCGTATCTGTTGATAAGTCGCATATCCTACGGTGATAACCCGCATATCCATTGATAATGCGCGTATCCTGCGATAAGTCGCATATTCATTACTGATAAGTCGTGTAACAGTCATTTAGCTCGCAAAACCGTAGAAAATCCGCATATTTGGCCGTGATTACTCCAAAATCAGTTTGAAAACACTCTCATTAACGGGAAAGACCACTCGCATATTAGCGTAACAACTTACATATCCTGCGTTGATAATCAGCGTATCGAATCATTGATTCGGTGATAACTAGCGTATTGTATGATATCTCGCGTATCCATTGGTGATGGCTCGCATATCCATTAAAAGCTCGCGTATCGGGTGATAATTCACGTGACTACGGTTAACGCGCATATCCTGCAATTCCATATCCGCTGATAACTCGCGTATCCAGTGATAACGCCGATATCCATTGATCATAATGCGCATATCACATGTTAACTCCAGACCATATCACCTATTAACGCGCATATAGGTGATAATGCGCATATCCATTGATGATAATGTCCATATTCTGCGGTGAAAACTCCAAATGCAGCGGTGATAATCCGCATTCGTGCAGTAGGGCAACTGTGCGAGTGTATCTGTCAAGGGAATGTCCGATTCCGCTCAGCCAGTAGACACGATTGTTGCAGAAATAAATTCATGCAGGACCGAGCAGAAGTTAAGGAAGTTTTGCAGAAACATAAAGTTGCTTTGGCCCAGAAAAAGTATACAAGTAGGGAACGCATTTCTTCCACCAATATGGCAGCATCCCTGTTTCTCGGTCACTGTAAACCAGAAATCGAAAGAATCTATGGACATATGCGAGGAAGCCTTGGGAACGCTGGTAATGATTAGCCCTGTACACGAAGAAACTCGTGGATTGATTACTAGTTCTTCTGAGGATTTTCTTTTCATGGTGCGGATTCTTGTAGAGTGAAATCCAAAGGGAAAAACGAAGGCAATTTTGATCGTTCAGGAACTGGCAGCTGCAGACCCTCTATACCAGGAAAAAATGCAAGCCACCGCCGAATTGACAGAAGGGTCGGTGGAATTGCTCAGAAATGATAGGCGCCTTACTTCTTCACCTGCGAAGGTGGTTACAATTACCACCATTTATTACATAGCAGTGGAGGAAATCAGAAGAGAGAAGCTAGCAGACGGTGGGGCTATTGCTCATTTGCTTGAAATAGTTCGTATGGCAAACAAAAACGTTTGTGAACAAGTCTGGGTGCGCTGGATCAGCTTTGCAACTGTCGCAAGGGCCGATCCACTGCACGTGACCATGCTAAGAAAATTCTATGACTTTCGGACTTTGCAACAGAATTTGCGATGTATATTTTATGGACAATTTGCCGTTACTCGGACAGCCCTTCTATAGCGCTGGACGCACTTCAAGAAGGCTTGTTTCAGAAACTTCTGGTATTGATGCAGCAGCTTGGATGTGGACAGATAACAAAGTAAAGAGCTCCACACGAACTTCTCGGGCTCTTCAACCATTACAGACAGATGAATCCACCGAATGGGAATGCATGAAAAAGATGGAATTGGGGCAAGTGATGTGGTCTTCTTCAAGCGCATAGGGCTGTTATTCTCTCCTGGAAAGAATTTCAACCTGCTATCCACGCCGACCATGAAACCTATCCACATCTATAGGAGATTAATTAGCCGAAGGCTAAATCGACCCTACGTTGAAGTACCGAAGCTGACTTTAAATTTAAAATATATTTATTCATTTATCAATGGCGTAGATTAAATGTTCTTGGAATATCCTTCGTCTGATACATAGATCGACGGCAGCCATGGAGGGGAGCAAAATTGTGAGCCGCCGAGTGGCGCGCGTTAAGTTCAGCGCCGGAGAGATTTCAGTGAGCGCTCTCGTTTTCCTCGACCGGTTGTTTACCCTTCCTCTTCATTTCCATTGCCTCGCCCTCGTTTTCCTCGACCGGTTGTTTAGCCTTCCTCTTCGTTTCCATAGCCTCGCCTGTGTGTCCTACCATTTGAAACAAATTAAAATCATCAGTCGATTAACACAGTCGATTGATCGCCCTGCTCGTCCACGCAGTCCATTAACACAGTGGATTGATCACCCTGCTCCTCCACGTCGTTAATTGTCCCTCAACATTGTGATTAATGGAGCGTCCATATTTTATGAGAAAGGATGGGAGAAGAAGGGGGAAAGGTGAAGCAGTACTGGAACATAGCTGAGGCTATAATGGGACTGATCACAACATTGTGATTAATGGTGCGTCCATATTTTATGAGAAAGGATGGGTGAAGAAGTGGGGAAGGTGAAGCAGTACTGGTATGCAGAGGCGAAGGAACAGGAAGATAATTCCTTTTTCACACGAATGAACTGCAACAACATTGGTATATGAAAGTTGCCATAAATGAATATGGAACAAGAGGCATTGTGATAAGTTGGTACGAAACAAGAGGAACAATATCCATTAGCTAATCGTGGGCAGAAATGGGAGTGGTAGACCGAGGGGGACGCTGAGAGCGGAAGCAAAAAGCTCCACAGTGGGAAAAAGAACCAGAACAGAGGAGGCGGCAAAGAAAGCAACTCTCAATTAGCACGCATCCGTCCTAGAACACGAGAAAGAGGTCATTGCAGTCTGGGAAAATGAAGTGTGGCGTGCCAGACAGAACACCCTTGGCAACAAAAATGAAGAGGAGGTCGACTGGATAATAGATACTAGGACTTTGTAAATAGCTCGGCATGTTAAAACTTTAGTGGGCAAGCTACAGACGGAAGAAAGGATCAAGCTTCATATGGAATACCATCTGCAATTGAGCAACCACTGAAGGGAGTCCAAGAGGCACTACAGCTGGTGGTGTATATAGAATGATTGAATGCAATCGAGCAACCATTGAAGGGAGTCGAAGAGGCACTACAGCTGGTGGTGTATATAGAATGCTTGCAGGATGATCAAATTGGCGATATGAACAATCTTTTTTTAATTTACCTGAAATATATCCATAACCTAACCTGGATGTTACTTTGGGGAAGGGGCACGGGGATCTAGCCAAATTAACGAAATACAACGTCAAAGGCCTAATCTGGATGTTACTTTGGGGAAGGGGCAGGGGCACGGGAATCTAGCCAAATTAACGAAATACAAAGTCAAAGTGGTAGGAAGCTGGCAACAAGCGGCCAGTAAAGAAAAGAGCATGAGTGACAGCTGGCAATAAACAGCCAGTAAAAGAGTGACAGCTGCAGCAACTCCAGGGCAAAAAAATACCCTTGATCTCAATCAGGTGTGTGAGGCTCCATCAATGTCCTTTGGAAAATGATCATGTTTTTTGTGTCTAATTTTGGTAAGTTAGATAGGCCGAAGCATAATAATAGAATAAATGGCAAGTTTATAAATCATTCAGGCTTTCAAAAACTTGCGAAGGGCTAAGTAGCAGTAGAAATGTTAATTTTGTTGATATGCCTACAAATTACTATAGACAAGAAAGCCTTTTGGAAAGTTTGATCAAGTTTTGAAATAAAACCATATTACACTGCAGCTTGTCATGTTGAGTGTGACAAACTAGAAGACTTCTATGTAAATTTTTGTGCTACCCTAATATAAGGTTTCTACTTTGGCTTGCAAAAAAGCACTCAATAGTGACTCTGGTTAGAGACTATTTGGATGCTTTATAATGGTTGGTGTCTATGTTTTTGTTTATTTCTGAAAAAATGTTTCAGTTTTAAATATTTATACCTTCCTGGATAATGAGTATGATGTAAAGGGGACTTTCGATGATTTTTCTGCAGATGACAGTAAAATGCAGACCGTCCATGATAAAACCCTATATACTGATATATCATTTTCTTTTTTAATAATATAACCCATGGTTTTTTCTTCTGGAAAAAAACAAAAAATAGTAGAGTATAAATCGTAGAAGAAGAGTTATACTACGACCATATTGATTGGTAATGACAATAATATCTTTGCTCACACAGTATCCATTACGCCAAGAACATTACCCCTCCGTTATTATGATGGGGTGACGTAGCAATCATAATGAGAACAACAATATTGGCTTCAACACGGGATTACGAGTTATTCATGCTCTAACGGGGCAACCCTTATCCCGATTGCCCTGAATTTAAGTCGATTATTGACTGTGCCTATGGCCATCTAATTTCCAAATATTCGGGGAATTTGCAAACGACTCAATGATTTCTTCCCAATTGCAGATTACCAGAACCTGCTTACATAGAGCATACAACGGCCGCGGTTTTCCAGAATGAGCATCGACATCATATAACCACCGCAGTTTTCCCGAATGACCATCAATGCTTTTTCAGAGGGGAGATCCCCTTTGAAAAAGCTTTATACAGATCGCAATTTTATATATGTACAAAATTGAGTACAAATAGCTGCATAGCAACTGTATTGTGAGTCGAACCGGAGTGCGGAAGCTATTAACCAGCTGTCCATCCACGCGAGATAACGCCCGGATACAAGAATGACCATCAATGCTTACTTCCATGGTCTTACAATGACGATCGCATATACTCATCCATGGAGCATCCCGCCCAGTCTCTTCAATTTTCGAAAAGCAATCCCGCCCATTTCAAATTTGAATTTTGAATAAATTTTAAAAACTCTACATAGCGACCTCCACGAATACCCTAGAAACCGTCCTTTTTGCGAGTGTTTCATCAAATTTCACATAACCTGTAACTATGAGCTGAAAACATACATCCACGAAACTAAGAGATGTCTTTTCATGGCATACACACCTTAATAAGCTCGCCACTCCTCTTTTAGGTGAATGCAAACCTAAATGGTTTAGGTTTTTAGGTTTGTGTTTGTTTGTGTTTTTTTTAAATAATATATATACATATATATATTTTATTTTTGTTTGAAGTGTTTTTATTTTCATTTTAATTATGGGTAATGTTTAATTTTGAGTGATTAAAAGTTGTAAAAGCTAAATTTCAATGGTAAATTTATAAATAAATTTTCTTATTTATAGATTTATGTAAATAATCAATATTATTTTCCACTTTTTATACAGGTTAATTTGTTTATCAAAATGATTTTAATCTAGGTATATTAACCATATTAATAAATGTGGTGGTGTTAGTTTACACATTTATGTGTTTATGTTTATGTGCATGTCAATTTGTTAGCCACAAGTAATAAATTAGACTATTGAGTTTATCTCTTTTGAATTTGGAGGAAACATATATTCATAAAGTAAATATTTGTGTTATTAATGATTATTTCATGTGTGAAATTAAATTTGAAATCTATGATGACTTGGAGCCTTGTGAGAAAGTAAGTGAATGAATACAATAACTCTGACGAGTATTCAATTAATTAGCAAAAGTCATTTTTCTAGTTTAGATCAATATATTTGAATTGTCAAAGGTTGGAATAGGATTGGTAAATATAACCCAACCTACTTTGTCTCTGTCTAATCAACCATTCAACCAGACATCGTGATTTTATTAATTAAATTAATCAATTAGCAAGAGTAGTTTTTCTAGTTTAGAATAATATATTTAAGTGTCAAAAATTAGGATGAGATTGACACATACAATCCAACCTACTTTTTGTTTATCTAATCCACCATTTAACCAACAATATAAATACCTTAATAGAAAATTTTATTAATTAATTATTTTTTTAATCAAAAAATACAATACTTTTCATTATGTACTATGTTTTTCTAAAAAAACATAATTTTATAAAACTATTAATCAATATATTTAAAAGATTAAAATTAATAATTTATTATTATTATTATTAAATTAATAATTTTTTTATATATTTTTCGCATCAAAATACTATTTTAAAAACCTATTAATAATAATAATATTAAAAAAATTATACTATGTAATATCTCTATTTTATTTTAGTGTGTTTAAAACTTAAAATTAAAATATGTTTTTTAACATCTAATTTATTAATTTTATATTTTGTATATTCATTTTAATTAAAATAAATAATTCAATTTTATATATTTGTTTATTAATTTTCTTTGGAATAAATAATTATAAAATAATATCAAGTATTTTTATATTTTTATTAAATTAAAAAATTTTATTACATATTTTTTATTTTAATTATTATTAATTATCCACCCCATAGTGATTTGACTACTAAGTTTAGTAAGACATATATACTCATTGAGTTTAAAAATTTTATTACATATTTTTTATTTTAATTATTATTATTATCCAATTTTAAAAGGACTTCCCAATAGGTCACCCATCCCAAATGGCCTCTGGCTTAAGCGCGCTTAACTATGGAGTTATCCCCAAAGTCAAGCCCACTTAGCTTGCTACCCCATTTGCAAAACCTTAGCAAGTATTGTTCCTCATGAACCATTCAAGTAGAGTTCCCTTCACTCTTTTGAATTAAGTATTGAGGGTTTTCGTAGTGCATTATATTAGATATCATTTTTTGGGATTCAACTGCGTTAAGTAAGTCATTCATCTACCACCATTTCCATGAGAGGTAGTTGTAATTGACTAATTTAAGGGCTAGTGTGACCCAAGCTGAGTGTAATTGATTTTAACAACTTAGATGCCCCTAGATTTTGGCTACTCAAACTACAATTTAAACATGCTAGTCATGGACTCACATTTACTTAACAAATTAAAAAAACATAAAATTTATAATTTATACATATCAACCCTAATTCATTTATATATATATAAAGTTCAAATTTTATTGAAAAATATTAAAATAAAATTATACTAAATATTTAATATTTTAAAATAAAGATGTGTTACAATATAAAAAAAAATAATAAATTTATTTCTAGTATATGAATAAAAATATATATATATATATATATATATATATATATATATATATTTTATTGTAAAATATTAAAATTATTTACAATAAAATTGTATAGAATATTTAATATTTTAAAATATTAAAATATAAATGTGTTAAAATATAAATGCATAAATTAGTTTAAATTCATTTTAATTATAAAATATTTACTAAAATTAAATAAATTTAAAAAATAAGAAAAATGAGTATATACATATTGATATATGTGGACTAAATATGATGTGTAATACTATCGCTAAAAAAATTGGCATGTTATGAACAATAAGTAGTTAATATTGATAAAAACACTTAGAGGTTTTCTCTTGACCTATGTTTCTTGGGGGTAGGGAGTTTCTTTTTTCGGGTTATATTTTTCCATTGTCAGATTCTGGCATATTTTGCTTTCCAATTTCCATGTCACTCATCTCAGTTTAAGGCTTTGTTAGCATTTTTCTGCTCAGGTTTAATAAGGATGAGGAACTACTTTATTATGGCGAGGATAGCCCATAAAGTGGGCATGCATACCCATCCCATGAAGATTTTATTTTTAGAAAGGATCACCCATTAGTTTCCCCTTCGATTCATATGAGAGTGGAAGTGTCTCACTTTCCTTTAATTTTGCCATCAAATCATCTAGATAATGCACAACATCTAGAGGTTCCAAGTTTGATTCCTTTGCTAAGCATGCTTTGACTCTGGATACAATAAGCCCTAATCGCAATAAGCATCATGTGACAGCCTCTAAAGCAATGAAATTCAAATATTTGAATGGTAATAGGGGATGATATTCCCCTTTTAGACATTCCACAACTTATTTGAATTGGTCGGTTTGCTAGGAAGGTTTTTAAACCTTCTTCTCTACAACATTGAATCAATTCCAATTGGGCTCTTATTATCAATTCTTTTCTGCAATTCCACATATTTCCTAAAGCTTGATTATGTGTTATCCTTAATAAAGTAGATGAAGTGAAGACTCTCCTATCCTTTGATTAATGTTGGTGAAAATCTATGTTAATGCTTCAAAATTGGAATATGGATTTCTACGCTTTGCGTAGCCCCATGTGAATGCAAAAAAAGGGGCCCTTCTCCTAGCTTTATCGACGCCATTCTAGAAAAAAAATGGTTTTGGAAAAAAAAGGAAATCATATTGGCCAATTTGTTTGTTGGGAGGAATTTTTCCTTTCGAAGCAAGATGGATGAGTGGTGTGGCAGTAAGTGGAGATCAACCCTAACGAAGGTTTCCTGGAGGATATTGAATTGGTATTCAATGAGGTGGTTTCGAATCAAAATATTTATTATTGGAAGTTTCGTTTCCATTGTTTTTCTTTCCCTTAGGTAGGCCACCTTGTCTCCAATTGCACATGAAAGAAAAATTCCAGCCATCCAGATGGATGAGTGGTGTAGCAGTAAGTGGAGATCAACCCCAACAAAGGTTTCCTGGAGAATATTTAATTGGTATTCAACGAGGTGGTTTGGAATCAAAAGATTGATTAATGGAAGTTTCTCTTCCATTGTTTTTCTTTCCCTTAGGTAGGCCTCCTTGTCTCCAATTGCACACGAAAGAAAAATTCCTGCCATCAAAAAAAGTTTGGATTAATAAACTTTTGAACATGCATATTGAGGCCCCGAGACCAAGGGAGAAGGATCCTCTAGTGTCCAAAATTGAAGACATAGACAATGATCATCCTTCCTCCCCATGTAAGTGGTTTCAGACGGGCTCTCATTTCTTCCTATAAAAAATAATTATAAAATTGATCATGATGGTAATATACTTGGGAAAGTTTTCAAATGTATGTCCCTGATAGAAACGTCTCCAATCCCTTCTATTCAAGGTTTCTCCCTCACTAAAATGTTCCCACAATTCAAGGAGAATGATGTCTTTCCAAGTCTTATTTTTCCTTATGGTTCTAACTCTTCATCCAACTCTTTTGGGAAGCCTCCTTAAGTAAATTATAAGGTCATTCATTCCTCAAAAGAGGCCTATGTTTCTATTGGCCTCTATGTTAAGTGAAATTCTCTCTATAATTTTTCCTCGACTCGTGAAGATGTTTTAGTGTCTGGTGGTCTAGCCATGGATGCTCCCTCTGTCAATCATGCCAGTCACAAATCCTTGTTTTCTAAGGCCTAGTCTAAGGTTAGGGAAGTCATTCTAAGTGGAAAAAATATAATAATATCCAAGGTTCTTAGAGAAAAGGCCCCTCCCATGAAGGAAAATGAAGATCTTGTCTTTGAATATTAGGGGGTTTGGGGCCAACCCCAAAAATTGACTCTAAAGTGGCTCATTCGAGCCCACATCTTGGATGTTATCATGCTTCAAGAAACAACATCATCGGGTGCCTATGTGGTTTCAATTTTAGAACCCTGGTGTAGGAATTAAACTTTCTTCTCATTAGATTTAGAAGGTTTTTTGGGTGGATTTCTTATGGCCTTGTGGCCTGATCTGTCGATTTTACTTTTCTTGAGCTCTTCCAAACATATAGCGATTGATTTCGTTTCAAACAAACTAGAAGAGGTGAGTCATCATGTTATTCCAATTACAAATGCTTATGATGCATTAAAGAAGTTGAAATATTTATTTGACTCTCTCTCAGAATTGGAAGTAGTTCATAAATTAGAGCTATGATGCATGATGTTGAAGCCATTGGAATTAAAATGTACATCCATATCACAGCCTTTGTCAAGGCCCTCTATCCTACATATTCTCACTATCTTCAATCCTTACAAGTTAGTTCCCAAATCAAGGACGATACTTTTGACACTCTTGTGGAGGTGTTTGAAAGAAGGGGGAAAGATTTCGAGAAGAGGAATATAGCTCATCAATCCCCTAAAGAAATTGTGTGCCTTGAACAAAAGGAGAGGAACCAGTCACAAGATTATTCTTGAGGAAGAGTTGGTAGAATAGGACATGGAAGGAAGAATAACACAGACAGTGGGGATAATATCATCAAGGAGGAAAATATGATCTCCATTATATTTGTTGTAAGATTTATAAACCTTGTGTGATCTAGTTAGCAAACATTGATAATATTTAATATGTCATTGAAAACAAAAATAAGAATAGAGAGTTGGAAAAATGGATGCTTGTTTATTTACGTAGGTTGATCCAATAGGTTTTCAATTTGAAGCTAAAACCAAAGATGCCAACTCATCAAACATGTAGAGGAAAACATGTATATCCACTAATTATTTTTGGATATATATTCCTATTACATAAATTAATAACCATGCATAGTGAAGACCCTTAGGCATATTCCATTTATGTAAAACGTACCAAATGGTACCTAAAACACCATATGGGGTCAAGGACACCAAAGAGAATGCATGTGTCATGGTTGGACACCTTGATAATAGTGCCTAAAGCCTATAATGTTCATTTTATTGTGTAAGGCTCTTATTTTCCTCTTCAAACATGGCTTACGCCCCTAGTCCCCTCACTACTTTCCAAAACCAATTAATTGTAGCCACTTTACACTTAAATGCTAAAGATCTCATAGAAAGGTCGTATGTGGTGTTTCAATTTATCTTTCATCATGCTTAAGCCTTGGAAGCTTTGATAAATTCCTAAGTCCCTTTGTATGCTTCCCTAACCATTGATAAGTTATAAAGACCCATCATGGTTACTAAAAGCATCATAATATCCCATGGTAAAGCACTCATATTTTAGACTCATGGTTATCAATTAGAGGTGTTTTCCATGGTGATTGAGACTAACAAGCATCATTTTGGGCATAAGGTTGTTATTGTTAACTCATAACCTTGGTTGGGACTATGGACCCATTCTTGGTGCACAATTAACCTAATCATGGTGACCATTAGACACTTGGAAGAAAATTGTATCTAACAAAGGTCTAATGTGGTGGTTCAAGGACTTTCCCATGGTGCTTGAGACTGATAAGAAATATTTAGGGCTAGAGGTTCCTATTTCCTTCCCTTAACTACAACGATAAACTTGAGACCCATCAATGATGCCTAAGTATAATGCATTAATCAACTCATATGTGAAAGAATCCCTATAAAGGGTTTAGCTCAATGTTTCTAGGTGTTGTTATCCTAATGATTAAAAAAACTACAAAGTCGAACCGCCCCCCCCCGCCCCTCACCCCCTCCCCACCCCCCAAGGTCTCTAATAGCTGGAGACTAATAGTAGGCTTAATGAGAATCAAAGTCCTTTTAAAAGTAATAGTAGCCATTGTACTATCATATATACAAAGAACTAGAAATAAGTTGGTAGATAAAGTAGCCAACGAAGGTCTGCACTTCAAAGAAAATATGTTGGAAAAAAATTAGCTCTATCCTCTTCTTGACACACTAAGAACCATATGCAAAGAAATTGTAGAAATGTAAAAAGCTCCCCAATATGGGTGCACATATGGTGGGGTGACCTCCTCACATTGAGATGATGGCCATCTATTTAATATGGGTGGTAGGCCACCCATCAAATGACGCTCTGCATGGCCTAGCATACAACTACACTTGCATGGTAATTTGGTTTGTTCATGGGAGGGCACTGTGATGATGGCCTTCATTGCATGGGAGTTTTGTGAAGGACAATTCATTCTAAATTCTGAACACAAGAGCACCCAGGTAATAATTATGGTGATTAAGGGGAAGGAAATAGCATATCATGACATGACATGGAGTAATGGAGATAGTGGAGGGAGGGTTGAGGCTCTCATTGCAATTTATTGTATTCCATGCCACTATTTCTCGTGGGCACTCCTAGCCTTTTACATTCCTATTATTTTGAAAGATTATAGGTTTGGAAGGAAGGAAATTTAAAGTCAATCCTGCAATAGAATTATCACTACATGCAAGATTGATAATAGTTTGTAGCTAGAAAAACTCAGTCTAGGGCACACTACCTCTAGTTCATTGCAAAATTGGAAAAGGAGTCTTAGGTTTGCTACAATTGTAATTTCTATTTTGCAACCCCCTTTAGTTGTAGATATTTTTCTATCAGTGTTCTGAAGGAGTTGTGGATTAATCATTTATCCCCTCTCTGGGACTTCTAATTCTAGGACGTATGTTTTTTATGACTTCAATTTGAGCTTTTTCGCCCTCAATTTTACCCTCTACCTCTAATGTTTCTCTTTTTTGGGAGTGCCATGCTCATTGTTAAGTTGGGTTATCCCTCTCTAGCCTCCTAGTCACCCTCCCGACACTCCCTCCTGGAGTTCCTACTATCTCTCTTTTTCCTCTGCTCCCTATCTAAACTCCATCTTTGATTTCTCCTTCCCTCCTTAGGATCCTAGACTCAGTTCATCCCCTCCCTGGGTCATGGCAAGACATTGTCTCTCCACTTCTCACCATGGAGGTAGAACAACATAACCTGACCCCTCCCTTGCCCCTAACTTTGCTTCCCCCTCTTGGCCAAACCCAAGCTCAATCAATAGCTTGAGCTGTTATGACCTGATATAGAGAAATTATCCCTGATGTAATTTAGAGAGTAATCTTTGATGTGGAAGAACAAGCCCGAGAAGCCACAAGGTTTATTCCAGATAGGAAAATGGACCATGAAACCAATGAATGGATACTTGAAGTGGGTAACTCTACCAAAGCATGTGACTCCTCTTACATGTAAATCATTAATCTTTACTAACATACTAAAACACTCATGGGAAGAGTTCTTACTAGTAGAGAAAACTATCAATAGGAAATGGCCACCTACATGGAAAAATTATTGGACAAGGTGGATAGACTCAGCAAGAAGGTATTGATTCTATCCTAGAAATTTGCAAACTTTGACTTCTCCTCTTCGAACAATGATAATGAGCTCCAACCACAGACTCTGATGGACTCCCCAATTGAATGATGATCAAGCGAGCCAAATCTTTCAAGAAGAAGATTTGTCATAATGTAGTCATTGTCATCTCTGTCAACTCATGCTTTATTTAATTTTTTTTTCTTACTTCGATTTTAAGAAATAGTTTGGCAGAAAATAAAATACACAATTGTAAAAATTTCAACTTATGCTATTGGTTTAATTTCCCAAGTGGCATACCAATAGCTAGTAATGGCTATCTATAGATAAATTTTAGTTTTTTAAAAATGAGTATCTAAATTACTATATGTTATTTTTTCACATAGCCTCATGTTAGAAATAGTTCATACATGTTGGATAGTTATAATATATGATAATTGAATATGTATATGAATTTGTCAAAAATATATGTGAATAATGATTCATATAGATTATAAATTATAAAATAATTATCTATATAAAAATCAATAAATTTAATTAAATATAAAATACATTGTTTGATAATATAATATATAGTATAATTTCTCTTTATTTATTTTAAAATGAAATTAATAATAATATAATATATAGTATGTAAAAGTAATAAATTAAATTAAAAAATTTAAAATTTTATTTTTAATTTTATTTTATTATAATTAATGAAGGGGGAATTGAATGTAAAATATATAAAACTAAAAGAATACCTTAAAACATAAAATATAAACAAAATTTCATAATTGCAATAATAAAAAACTCTAAACCCTAATATTTTAAACAAACTAATAAATAGTTTTATAATTTTTTTTTTATTATTATTATATTACACACTTACGATTAATTAAACATTTAATTATATAATTTTAATATAATATAAAATATTTAATTATATAATTCTTATGTACATTTAATGTAAACCTTTTTTATTCATATTAATTGAATATGTTACCTTATTTTTTAAAATTAACTTTCTATTAACTATTTAATTATATGTAAATTTAATATTAACTCCTTTTAATTTAATAGTAAAATTAACTTAGTATTAGTTTACTAATTATTTATTTATGTAACTTTAATTATATAACTTATTTATATATTTAATATTAATACTTTTGGTTTATTTATATATTTAATATTAATACTTTTGGTTCATATATTACTTAGTCTATATTTGGTATTAAACTAACTTTCAATTAACTAACTAAATATTTATTTATATTACTTAAATATAAGTAATTTCAGTAACCAATTAATTCCTATTGATTAATTTTTATTTAAATATAGTTATGTTCTCCTGTCCCTGTTCCTTGGTCTAGTCCAGCTAGCCATTTCCCAGCCTGGATGGATCTGATTCTTTCTTCAACTTGTCCTAACTATGAACCACACTGGTTGGTTCGAAACTCGTTGACAAATGCATTCGAATGTGATTTACACACTTCATAATGTTTTTGCTTAAAGAACTAATAAAATTGTTGGTCAATGTATATCTTCACTGTTACTTGAAGGAGTAGTCTAGCTAGGCGGAGGAATGGGCCGGTTTCCGTCACCGCCCGGAAAAACCTCCGGCTCCGGCCGCCGGAAATTCCTCCGCCCAGCTCCGCCACCCGCCGCGAGCTCCGCCCAGCGCCGCTGCCGCGATACAGAAGTTATAAAATTTCGTAGACTTCCACATACTAACAAAGATGCATGCGTGGCGCAATGGTAGCGCGTCTGACTTCAAATTACAAGGTTACGTGTTCGATTCCGATGTTGTGAGTTCGTTATTGATATTTTTATGCTGCATATAATTGTTAAAATTCTGAGGATCTTTCGTGTAGTTTTCATGTTACGTTATCTTATTTTACAATTCCCTTCGCTGTGGATCGCTCGAGACGTCATAAGCCCGACCCAATTCTTTGAACTTTTCTGGATCCATAAGTCTTCCAGAAGAAGGAAAGGCTCCATAAATCTTGAGAAGAATGACTGTCATTGATTTCTCTTTGTAGAATATGGTGAAAAAGTCAGCTTTGACTGTCATTTCCTCCGCGTTGAGTCCTTCCTAAATACGCTATGTGCCATAAACTCAGGCCATCAGAAATCAATGATTCGCAAAATCTTCGGAAGTTTGCGATACAGAAGAAAATAAACTTAAGCACCTTCATATTCAGGCATTTAATTAAAAAATCTTTCAACGGTGAATGAGAACGTTCAAAGCATTATCGTTACAGAAAAACCACGCGCACGAATTGGAAGTTCACCTTTAACAGTCATTGCATTAGCTGCCCCTAGACGCCAATCAACCTCTGCTGTGCATTTCGAAGCTAGAGAACATAAATTCTTAGATAAAGAATCGAGGAAGCTGTCCCAAATCTTTGACCGATTTATGGAGCCCTTCCTTCTTCTGGAAGACTTATGGATCCAGAAAAGTTCAAAGAATTGGGTCGGGCTTATGACGTCTCGAGCGATCCACAGCGAAGGGAATTGTAAAATAAGATAACGTAACATGAAAACTACACGAAAGATCCTCAGAAATTAAACAATTATATGCAGCATAAAAATATCAATAACGAACTCACAACATCGGAATCGAACACGTAACCTTGTAATTTGAAGTCAGACGCGCTACCATTGCGCCACGCATGCATCTTTGTTAGTATGTGGAAGTCTACGAAATTTTATAACTTCTGTATTACGGCGGCGGCGCTGGGCGGAGCTCGCGGCGGGTGGCGGAGCTGGGCGGAGGAATTTCCGGCGGCCGGAGCCGGAGGTTTTTCCGGGCGGTGACGGAAACCGGCTCATTCCTCCGCCTAGGTAGACTACTCCTTACTTGAATGGTGGATTCAATACCTGAAAACCAAATTGATTTATATTAACAATATTGTCTTTGATTTCTTCGAGACAAAAGATCTATCTATTTTTAGCACTTAAAAATATTAACTTTAATTGGAAAAAAAATAGCTAATTAAATGAAAATTAGTGAGATTTATTATATTTATTCATTTGCTTTCTTGCACAACTATATATCATCATGAGTATGTATTTTAATTTAATTTCCAAAGTGAGAGTAAATTTTTAAAAACACAAATCTATTCATTTACTTCCTTACACAAGTGCATATCATTATGGCCGAATGCTTTAATTTCCTACCTGAAAATAAATTTTTAAAAGCACAAATCTTTACATGCTTCACAATTAAAATATCTCCCAAATCTAATTTGTTATTTGTGATAAACAAATTGACCTGCATATAAACATTAAAACATAAATCTACACATAAGAGAAATAATATCAAATTTAAACTTAGCCCTATAGTCATAGTCTTCCCACATTGATATGTCACTCCTTAAAAGGCAAGGAGTAGCTCGAGAATAGCCACCTTAGCCATTAAATGTACAAAAAAGGCCAAAAACAGAAATAAGCCATTCACAATGTAGAACACCAAAAAGAACCACATGAACTAACAGTTTATGATAATACTCAAACAAAAAAAACACCTACAAACGCACTGTTTATAATACTACCCAAACCAAAAACCAGCACGAACACGCTCTTTGTAATACCACCAAAAAGAATATGACCTGCCTTAAAAAGGCAAGGAGTAGCTGGAGAATAACCACCGTAGCCAATCCCTACTAAAAAACAAAAATAAGAGATTTACGTTTTAGAATACAAAAAAAACCGAAGGGAACAAACGGATTATAATATTACCAAAAGCAAACAAGCAGGAACAAATTCTTTATAATACCACCAAACATAGAGAACGAATTATAAATCAAAAACCATAAGCGATTTAATGTTTAGAATGCCACAAACAAAATCGGAAGTGACAAACTGTTTATAATACCAAAAAAAATCTGTTTATAAACTTCTTACTGTGGCATTCACTTACGCTAACACGCAGAGTGGTGACGGTCTTTGTTCAAGTCCCTGTGCTTAGAAAAGACATCTGTTAATTTCGTGCATATTTTGAGCTGGTTGTTACAGACTAGCAGAAAAATGGAAAAACAAATTACAGGGAAGAGACATTATGTATGACTTTGAAATTTCAAATAGGCGGGACTTTCCAATTTCAAATGAGCCTGATGCATGCCTATGTGATGGTCATCCGGCGGGACCAGAGCAACACGATGCTCATGGATGCTTTATGTTGATAGTCATTCACATGACAGTATGTGTTGGATGTTGCATGCCATCTGATGTGCAAAGAAAAGTTATTTTGATGTACGCAATGACATGGGATGTGAACGAAAACGATAACGGAAACAGCAGGGCCCAGTTTGAAGTCGGAGCAACCTGCAATCGAGATAAGTTCGGCGGGATAACGGTTGCCTGACCATCAAGCAAATGGCAATAGCAAGAACAGCCATTAAATTATTTGCAGCCATGATCGATCAATCAACTAACTGCAAGGATCTCTGGTCCTTGCGTCGCTTCACTGTGTTGTTGTGATGATCTTCTTCGATATCAATTGCATTTTATATGTGGTTTGGCTTGAAGTAGCAAGTGGAATCAAATATTTGTTCCACTACTTCAGCATTACGTTAATGTATTATAATATATGTATCTGTATAGATGCATGCAAACATGTGCACAACTCATCACTTAAATCTGCAACGGAGGAATCAGGTAAAATAATCTGTTTTATGTGCTTTTGGATTAGAATTGGAACCCTCCGCTTCCCTCCCCATGAAGTTTCGTTTGCTCCTATACGATATTGCTTTGGAAACATGAGTACCGTTTTCATCTATCCCCATGAATTGTGGCTTTGCTCCTATACGATATTGCTTTGGAAACATTTGTACCTTTTTCATCGAAAACAACGAATAAATTAGTGGCATGATACGGAATTTTTGTTTTTCTTTTCCCGTAAACGAATAAATCAATGGCATGAAACCTGCATTTTTGTTTTTCTTTTCCGGTAATAGTGGGTGAGAGACGATCACTGTATAGGTTTTCTTGGTTATTTAAAATGAAGTTTTTTATTCTTTGACATTAGAGAAATATATGCGTGTAATGTGAAATCTCTTCAGTGGATTTTTGGAGAAATTGTTGGAAAGGTCGAGGATTTTTGGAGAAATTGTTGGAATGGTGGAGGAGACAAAGTATGAATTCACAGATAAAACACAAGTTGCTCCTCTTCTATTGATCACATAACACATGATTCTTACAATGAACCGGGTGAATGGTATTTAACCTTTTCCAAATAGGGACTTGCCTAAAATATCTTGACATGCATCCACATGCAACCACACACTAAAAGTCGTTATCACTTAACTCCAATTGACTCTCTAATTTTAGGTAACTCCACGTGTGAGAGTTATTACTATTTCTAACACTCCCCCTTAATTACGACCGTATGACTCAACATAACTTGACTCGATTATCACTCAAACATGCTTGTTGGTCTATGTCTCAGCTAGGCTTACAATGACTCAAGGCTTTCACAATTTTGCATTTTATTTTTCTCTTCTTCCAAATTTTATATCCTCGAAATTGTTTCATTCTCTATTGAAATTTCTTGCTGTAGGCTTTATTTACTTGTTGTTGCTGCAATTTTTCTTTGACTTTTCTTGAATTTGTGCTGAAACACAATTTGATCTTGTCTACTACATCTTCTTCTTCAAACATTCGTTCAACCATGGATTGTTTCCATAACATTGCATCTTCAAAAATGGTTTCAATGCATTCATCTTTGTTTTTCATATCATTCTTTTCACTTTCATCATGAGATATTGTTGTTTTTTTCCTATAATATGCACACTCAAGATCAATATTCACCATTTCATTCAATTTTTTTATTCCAACTGCTACTTTTAGACTCGCATCAATTTGTTCTGTTTGTTTTTAAATCTGTTATTCAATGAGCTTCAAATCTGCATCAAATTCTGCTCCCGTGCTATTTTGAACACCTGCATATTAAAAAATAATGTTAAAAACATCTTTAATATGACTCTCTTTAGTGAGAGCTTCCTGCTCTACACCTGGCTTCTTTTCAACTGCATGGAGTTTGTCTTCCAATGTTATGCTTATTGGATATTCTCATCAAAAACTCTTCAATCACTTCATCATGTTCTTGATCATCAACTACTGTTAGATGACATACTGCTTCATGAGTTGTTCACACTGCTTCATATCTTGTTGCTACAGTGGCATCTTCAACCTTCAATGTTTCAACAAACATTGCACTTACCATATTGTCACAATCAATCCCTGTTTCAAAAAAGAAACCACACATATCATCAACATAATGTTCATCTACACTATGGTGGGATATTCGAGCATGCATGTGCTCATTGTCAATTTCATTGACAATTTCAACTTCACCAAATCCAACAGTTGCAGTTGGATTCATCAATTCACATATAACTTTGCAGTCATCATCCACATGTGTCTCATCACAGTGGGATTCACCATCATTTGTATCATCCATGTTACAGTGGAGTCCTTGAGCATTTATTTCTCTTGCTCTGTTTCACACACAGAGGCTTCAACTTCTCTCTCTGCAATTCTTGTTGCATCTTCTTCATCCATATCCATGCTTGCATAATGGGTTTCAATTTTATGGTTTGATAACCATTATCTACTTTTGAGTGGGATTCTCCAAGCTTTGTTTCCAGAGTCTTTCTCATCTAATCTCATATATGTGGTTGACTTCTTTGCTTGTGACATACCCTGCGGTTGCATGTCACTCCCCCTTGCACCAAACTCTGCTTCTAGGAATTTCCATGCTTCCTTAAAAGTTGTAGCTTTTGCTACCCTGCACAAACACTTCTCATGCAATGTTTGTTTTATAAAATTCAATGCTAAAAGATCACATATTGCATCATATGGGTTATTAGAATCATACTCACTTAACTCTTTAGCTCGAAGAAAAGTAAACATATTGAAAACCCAATGATCAAAATATTTACCTGTAAACAAAGGAGGTGGTAGCAAAATCAAAGCTACACCAATCACCCTAGATTTATTCTTTGTCTTCTGCTAGACTTCTTAGTTTCTCGGCAGTGGCCTGAACCTCTCTAACCATGGCAACAATCTCTACCTCTTTTTTTCAATTTTTTTTCTTCGTATGCTTCAGCCACGCTTTGCGACCTATGACTGCAGTCAATCCTCTGTTTTATAGTTTATTTCCTAATTGCATGAGTCTATCTTCCATATCACCCCGGAAAATAAATAAATAAATAAAATAAATAAAAAATTAAAAAAAAAAAAAAAAAAAAAAAAAAAATGATTTTCAATATGTGCCCCTATAAGGCATAATCTTCACCCAAAACACTGTCATGCTTGACAATTTTTTTTTTTTTTTTTACAGATAAACGGACTTTTCCATAGCCCTAAATTTTCTTACCAATAAAAACCCTTTTCCCTTTTTTCATTCTCTTAAAAAACCCCTTCTTCATAAATCTCTCCAAAAAAAACTTCAAAAAATCCAAAAAAAAAAAAAATCTTTTATAACCCTTTCATACTCAACTTTCCACTCTTTACAAATAACTCACATTATATAAAGCCCCTGAACACTATGATGTGACTCCAAGAAAATTTCTTGAGTCAACTCTCACCACGTGACTCCACAATTTTTCGTGCCCTTTTATCAAATCGTTTATGGCTCCCTACAATAAAAAGAATTTTTAATTAAAAAACTTTTCAATAAAAAAACCCATGTGACTCCTTGACTTTGGATTATGTAAACAGATTTTGAGTCTGGCCCACGCAGGGTTACACAAGACTGAAGGCTTGTAGCCATTGAGAGTGTTTATGTGCAAAAATCGATGTTGAGTTTGCATCGAAATAATTCATCCTTTATCCCCAGAAATCTGCAGAGCTCCTCTGCCATTTACAAAGATAGAGACTGAGGTCGTACACAACCATCTGGAGCAGAGATATTTAGTGGAATTCGTAGCTTCGGCAACCATAGAGATTTTCAGTTGAATTCATAGCTTCGGTGACAGGAGAATTTTGCAGGTAACAAGTTCGGTATTTTACTGTTTACAGGTAACAGGTAACATGAACAAGCAGCGTGAACAGGCAGGCAACTAGAGGACATGGTTTTGTGAGCATAGTGGACAGGCAGCATGAATAGGGTTTCGTTAGCACAGAGTAGTGAGGCAGTTAACTTCTAAATAAGTAAACGTTCAGAACATGGAAAACACTCAAAAGAGCCAAGGCATAAAGAGCAAGGAAATTTCAGATTTTGTAGAAACAAATCATTTGGGTCAAGTCAAAATTGCTTGAACAGACAAAAAAGGAAGGTGGATTTGGGTAAACGCAAAGCAATATGAGGGAATTTTAAGGCGTAGGATTTCTCACCTTAAATGGGGACAAATGAGAAGAAAACTGATCAAGATCAAGAAAAAGAAAAAGAAAATAAATAAGAGAAACAAAAATAAAGAAGAATCAATCATTTACAGTCCCATATCTACAACTCTTACTTGGTCATCAGATCTATATGTACAAGAACTAATGAAGGTGAAAACAAGGCTGGAGATTGTGGAAGCTAGAGAACAGGAAAGAGCCCTCAAAATTTTAGAGATCATAGTTGCAAACCAATGTCTAACGGAAGGTAATAGAATTTTAAAAGAACAGGTAACAATGTTACAAGAGGTTCTAGAGACAGGGAAACAAGAATGGCAAAACATGAAAGAAGTAATAACAACAAACAGAGATGTGATAATTTATAAAAAAACTCAGGTAGATACATTGTTATCTCAACAAACAGACATTTCCAAAGAGAAGGTAAAAATGAATAGTGGGAAAGATAGTCCAAAATAAATCAAAGCTAGAGCTGAAGACGCTAATGGTTACATAAGGACAGAGGAAGAAGAAGATGCAAGTGATCACAGAGAACAGGAAATGGAACAAAAAGAAAGACAAGACAGAAAAACAAACTTTATTATCAAGGGAATAAGAGATTATGGAGAGAATGAAAGTACTCTCAATTTGACAAGAGACTTTCTGAAAGAGAAACTACATTGGAAAGGGAAAATTTTCCAAGCAAGAAGGGTTGGGAGGATATGTGAAAAGAGGCCTCAACCCATAAAAGTCACCATGGTAAGCATACAAGAAAAACGATAGCCTTTGTGCAAAAAGAAACTTTTGAAAGGCTCATACTTCTTCCTCGATGAAGATTTAACCAAAAAACAATAAGAGGAGAGAAGGGATGAAGTGGAGAAAATTAGAACAGTAAGAAATGAAGGGAAAAGGGCATGGTTGTACAATGGTAAAGCCGTTATTGTAGTGTTTGGGCTTCCAGGCAAATTAGGACAGCAAGTTGACTGTAAAGAAAAAAATATAGAATTCAATAATAGAGACAAAAACAACAAGAGAAACATGGACAAAAAGGGGTGAAAACTCAAATTTGAGTCTTATGTGCCAAACTGCATAACAATCAAATCCTACCCAGGTCTACCTAAGTTTAGTTTGTTGGAATAGTAGAGGTTACCCTTAGAGGAGGGGACCTGGGTTAGGGCCTATTGCGGAAGGTAGAGACATAATTTGTCTCATGGAAACTCATGAGCATGATGGTTGCAAAACTCCTGTGTTTGATGGTTATTTGAAGTTGGCAGTTTGGAACAAGGTAGCAGAAAATGGCAAAGGGTATGGGAGATACTAGTTTTAATGAAAGAAAAAGAAGGTCGTCACATTCAGTGAATTAAAGAAGATGCAAATAAACAATATTTATGGTTGAAAATATCAGAGAATGAGAATCACATAAGAATTGCAGCATGCTATTTTGCCCCTCAAGTCTCAAAAACTTACAAAAATAAGGGGCTTGACAGCAAGGATCCATATGCAGCTTTAAAACAAGATATTGTCGTGTACTCTCAGCAGGGAGAAGTTCTTTTAGTGGGAGATTTCAATGCTAGAACAACAAATAATCAAGCTAGCATCCTTTGTTGCAAAGAGGATAACTATCCTATTTGGCTCACTGAAGAGGAGAATCCCCAATGGGTGAGGTGTTTCGAAGATGACAAAGTTAGCAATCATTTTGGAGATGAGTTGCTTACACTGTGTGGAGCTTTCAACCTAATTATTTGCAATGGTCTAGATAGATGGCAAAGGTCTGGGAACTTCACTTGCAACACATACAATGGGGCAAGTGTTGTTGACTATGTGATGTGTTCACAAAGCTTAATAGAAAAGATAGATGAAGTTAGTATTGGAGAGCATATTTGGGACTTAAAATCAGACCATAACCCAATTTTTATGGGGTTATCATGGTTAGAAGAAATGAAACATAAGAGGAAAAACCAATGCTCTCGACAATCACTATCAAGGAGCAAAATTCTTCTAACACAAGAAAATGGTACTATCTTAAAGACAATGTTAGAGAGATTATTTCAGAAAGAGAAAATTGGTTTCAAATGCTTCAGCAACCATGAGTTAACAAATATAATCCAAAGTTCACTTGAGAAGTGCAAAAAAGAAAAAAATAGGAAATCAAAATCAAATTGCTTTCCTGTAAATGCTTGGTTTGATGAGGAATGCAAAATGGCAAGGAAAACCTTGAAAAAGGTAGGAAAAGAGAAGAGGAATGTAAAGTTATATACGCATTTACTAAAAAGGAAAAAAAGATGAGTTCATGCAAACAAGGAGAAAAGAGTTAATATATTTAAGCAGGAATAATCCAAAGCTTTTCTGGCAGGAACTGCAGCCAAGGAAGAAGAAAATTGAAAATAATATTACAGTCAATCAATGGTTTGATTATGCAAGGCAACTCTATGAGAAAGAATATGAGGGGGAGTCCCCCCAGGATCAAAACAAATTCAAAGCTCTTCACATTACAAGAGGTGGAGAATGGAATTAAGAAGCTGAAAACAGGAAAGGCAAAGGACTTGGTTGAACTTCAAGCAGAGTATCTAAAATGGGGAATGAACGCTCTTGCACCACACATCATGAAAATATTCAACAACATCATTCAGCAAGGATTGCCAAGAAACTGGACAACTAGCCTAGTAATACCCCTTTTTAAAAGTGGAGACATTAATAATCCATCCAACTACAGAACAATATGGTCAATCCTTTGTTTGCAAAGCTTTTTGGCAGCATGGTATAAGACAAAATTAGCAAGTGGGCAGAAGTAAAAGAAAAGAAGGAAAGAGGACAAGCGGGTTTTAGGCTGAAACATTCTACAGTGGATCATGGTATCATGTTGAGACATTGTTGAAAAGGTTTGGGAGGACAAAGAAGAAGTATTTTGCTGCTTTGTTGACTTCAAAAAAACATTTGACACAGTCCTTAGGGATAAGTTGTGGCGTAGAATGGAAGAACTTTAAATTCCTATGCATTATAAAGCCATTGTCCATAGACTTTATGAAGAAGTGAAAGTCAAAATTAGAACCTCAACAAGTATTTCAGAAAGCTTTCGAAGTGACATTGGAGTCAAGCAAGGTTTCCCTTTATCCCCCACTCTTTTTGGTCTATATATTGATAAATTGGATGAGTGGCTAAATCTACAAGGTGGAGATGGTGTTCGGTTGGTGGAGTTTGTGATAAAGCTTCTTTTATATGCTTATGATATTGTATTGATTTCTAAATCAGCCCATGGATTGCAAATGCACTTATATGCCCTTGAGCATTTTTGTAGAGCAGTGGGGATGCAAGTCAATACTAGCAAGACAAAAATAATGATTTTTTCTAATAAAAGGAAGCATAGACAGGATACTTTCTTCTTTGAAGACAACATTCTTGAAGACGTAAAGGAGTACAAGTACCTTGGGATTGATTTCAATAACAAACTCAATTGGGAGTACTGCAGAAAGAAGATAATTTTCGGAGGGTGGAAAGCATTATATGCTCTTCAAAACAGATGTAGAGAGGCAGAGTTATGGGATTGGAAAATGATTAAAGTGCTTTTTGGACTCCTAGTTTGTCCAATGATGCTATATGGGTGTGAATGGTGGGCTAGGAGCACTCCCGTCTCAAAATGGAAACAAATTGAGAAAATCTAAAAACGATTGATCATGAGCAAGTTCAAAATAAAAAGTTTGGTACCTTATGAGATAATGTTGAGTGAAACAGGTGCAACTTCCATTGAAGAAATTGCTATGGTGCGGCTCATAAGATACCTAAAAAGAATTGAACAAATGAAAGTAGGTAGATGGCCTAATGTTATCTTCAATGAAGGCATCAGTGAAAGAAAGAAAACATGGATGAAACAAAACTACACATGGATGCAAAAATGGGATATCTACCTCAATGCCTGTCCCACAAATAGCAAGGAGCTAAAGGTTTTTGTTATGGAGAAGTTTCATAAAAAGGTATGGGGAAAAGAGTTGGGTAGAAAGAAGAAATATTACATTGAGGAATTCAACCCTACATGTGATTTACAACAAAAAGAGTTCATTGGAGCTATCATTTCTTGGAAGGCAAAGGTTCTTATTCCTCAATTAAGGACCAACTCACATCAACTTCAGTGTGAAACGGGATGGTGGAAAAGGCCTAAAGAAGATTGGGAAGAAATGGTGTGCACATTTTGCACGTTTGGGGCTATGGAATCGAAAAAACATTTCATTTTCGAATGTGATTCATTCAAAGACATCAGAGAAAGTTATGAGAACATGTTAGCATTAGTTTCTTGGCATTGTCTTTTTAGCGAGGAGATTGTTGGAAGGTTGGGTCAGCTCATCATCAATTTGAATAAAAAAAGGACTAAATTGCAAAGAGCGAAAAACAGGGAACTAATGGTCTCATAGACTATTTTTGGTCTCGCGGACCTTAAAATATCATTTCATTTCATTACACATTACCTTCAAAAAGTATGACCAACAATAAAAATAGAGAATTTCATAATTGCTCACAAATTTGTTTACCGGTTGGGTTTGGCCTTTTGTTGTATGGCCACGGTAAACCGCATATCTAATTCTTTTTTAATTTGATTGGATTCAAAGCAGCGCAACCACAGTTAGCACAAGTGGAGGCGGAGGTGGAGGCAGTGACGAAAACATTTTTTCTTCAATAAAAAAGCTTTTAATGTTCATCTTGATGCGTTGAGGCTGCAACCAGGGGTTGACGGGTCCCCCTGCCCATCATGGATTTTTTTGATGACGATCTTATTTTTAAACAACCCTTCATATTACTTTTAATATTTCATTTTACCTGTTTTTTCTAATTTAAAAGAAAAAAACACAATGTATACCTGCAAACCCTGAAGTGAATGCAATTAAAATTTGAAGCGAATAAGGTAAAAAACAACGTGCCATTGCTAAAAATAATTTTCCAAAGTTTTTTTTTAATTTAATTTATTTTTCAGAGTTTTTTTTAATTAAATTTATTTTTCAGAAAATGGAACATTTTGGTTTAAATTTCAATAATATTTCATTGAAATGATTTCTAACCTATGGATATTAGATATTTTCAGCGAAGGTATTCAAATGCAAGTAAAGGCCAGTTGAATTGCTACTCAGTTAAAGGAGGAGCGAGCTTTGTCCCACGAGAATTCCATGGAGGAGGGAAAGGATTTCATGAAATCGAACATTTCAAGTGAATTACAAGAAGCTTTTGTTGAAAAGGATGTCTACTCTCCACATATCAGAATTTTCATGTATAAATTATTCAAATATATTAAAATCTACTCAAACTTACCTGAATTTAAGCGAAGCCTCCGCTTTAGGAAAGTCTAGCACAAGTGAGGGACAATATGAAGAGGGGCCTTCTCGTATTAGAATCCACACCTTACATTGTTGGTCACTCTCCAATATTTTAGGGAAATACCATTTCACATGATACTTTGTCCTTTATTTTTTCTGTATTAGAATCCACACCTCACGCTGTTGGTCACTCTACAATATTTTATGGAAATACCACTTGTTAGGATACTTTGTCCTTTATTTTTCAGGTTTAGAATCTACACCTCACACTTTTGGTCACTCTGGACTATTTTATGGAAGCACCACTTTACATGATACTTCATCTTTATTTATTCAATATGTGAGCAATATTTTATGTAAATACCACTTCACATGGAAACTTTAAAGAACCTCTAATTCTAGCAGGAAACTGTAGACCATTTTACTAGGATAACATCAGGTAACTACTGTATCTTTCAACATTTCTGACTTTCGCTCAAATTCATGGTCGAATTTTGAGAGGCCTCATCATCTCGTTGTATTCGTGATCCACAATCTGTAGTTACACACCTAAATGATTTTAATACACTATTTCATCCACTAGAAAATGAAAGTCTCGAATTTGAACAGAGAAAATATGGCTTACATGAAAGTGATAGAGATAGTGGGGTTCGGCACTTGCATTAAAGGGATAACAACCTTGAAATTTTGAGAGAGATAACTGGATAAGAATAATGGTCTTATACCCAGGTTCCATCTTAAATAAGTTTTTCCATCCACGCAGGAGCTGCACGACTTTTCCTGTCGCGTATTTCTCAGTGCATCATTATTCTTCTACATGCAGTGCTTTAACTCCTGCAGTCTTTGAGATTGGCAAACAGAGAATTGAGTGTCATGGAGAGGGTGCTCATATGACCCTATAGTTGAGGTTTCGTCACTACAACAGGCTTGTAGCTGGCTTCTCCATACTTTAACGAAACCTTGGGAGGTCCATTGCTGTAAACCTCTTGAAGGCCCATTCTGACTACCATAACTGAAAAAATTCTATAAATTTGATTTTGAGAAGCTCTGAGTCATTCGCCCTGCAACAATGGTGGTCTCCTCTTCCTCTACAAGTACATATTTACTTTAATCTTGTCTGCAAGGAGAATAAACAATGAAAATTTCTCATCTATCGTCCTCTTTTGCTTTGTATTTAATTAGGATGCCTCTCTCCCACAATCCCACTCTTTAGTTCTCATGATTCAACATTATAAACACAAGCAACATATTAATGATGAATGTAGAAGTTGATTCTCAATTAATGCAAACTGCCATTTAGAAAAAGGATATAAGATTTTGTTGAAACAATTTATCTGGAACGTACCAAAATACACTGCATTGCGTGTTTTTGACAGTAAGAACTGACCCCACACAAACCGAAGTAGTAAGGTGAAGTAGGGGTTATGCACAAATACGCTGTCATAAGAATTGACGACTCCACATATCCCAGTACCAGAAAGATATACATAAAAATATATATAAATTTTGAAACTTTTGAATTTTTTTTTTTTTATATACTCGTCACTTTGACATTTTAAATTATTTGTCAGTTAACCCTGACATGTTCATTTCAAAATAAATTGTATTTTACTAGTAAAAAGTGGAAAAACAGGTATACGGGCATCAATTTTAAAGCCTGGTTGTGGCCTTCACTTTGTTCAAAAATAAAAAACCACAAGCTAAGTGTATCGCTCCGCAATGGTTTTTTTTTTATTCTTGACTTAATCAGTTAGACGCTAAAGCTCTGCACGTTGCGGCTGCAGGCTCTTTAGATCTTATCTTTTTTCTCAAGCTCTGATATCAATTTGTTGGAAAGGCAGAGGAGACAAAGCATGAATTCATACATAAAACACGACTTGTTGCTCCTCTATTGATCACACAAAACATGATTCTTACAATGAACCCGGTGAAGGGTATTTAACCGTTTCCAAGAGGCGACTTGCCTAAAATATCTTGACATGCAACCACACACTAAAATTCGTCTATCACTTAACTCGACTTGACTCAACACTCAAACACTCAATTACTCAACACTCAGTTAAATGACTCTAATTTTAGCTAACTCCACATGCAAGAGTAATTACTATTTCTAACAGAAACCACATCACAAAATTTCAATTATTTTGATATTTTTTAATTTGAATTTTAATATATATATATATTAAACAAATTTAAAAGGTTTTAAAGGTCATTCTTAATTAAAAGTTAAAAAAAAAAAAAAATAACAGTGGAAGAATAAAACATTTGAGAAATCATTTAGATTTTTTAGAATAAGTGGCCTCCATTAGATTTATCAGAATAGGTGGCTTCCAATAAAATGAGCTCTCCTTGTTGCTCTAGGATCAAGAGGGATTCCCTGTTACTTCTCTAAACCTCTAAGCCTATGATCCATAGATATTATATAATGTTGCACCTCATTCAAGGTGAGGAGGGTGGCCTCCTTTACTTCATTTCTATCAACTAAGACTTTTAAAGAGTTCAGGCTTCTGTGATCCATATCAAGATTGTGAGAGATTTTTCAGCGAAAATCACATGGAGTACCATTTGTCGACGCGCTTCGAACCAACTAGTGTGGTTCATCGTCAGGACAAGTTGAAGAAACAGATCTAGAATAGCATGCTAAATAGTCTGAGCGGAGCCTCCAACAGCTAACTAGACCAATGGCTAGTTTGACAATAGGACCGTGGTCAAAATTATTATATTAGTTTAATTAGTAAGATTAAGGACCAATATCTATAAAAATAAATAAAATATTATCAAGGGTATTCAAGAAATATTAATAAAAATATGAGTTATTTAGAATTTAGATACATACATGACCTTATTTTAACATTATTTTTAACTGATTTTTATTTCTTTAATAATATTTATTTTATTTTATTTAATTAATTTTTCCCTTTTATTGTGTTTATTTATTAGTTTTATTATTTTTTACCAATTAGCTTTTAACTTTGATAATTCTTAGAAATTAGCTCTCATTTCAATTAATTTTATATATATCTTTTATGACCTTAAGGTCCTTTATATAACTAATCTTCCATTTAAATTCTAATCTAATTATTTTTAACTAATTTTTCTAACTAGCGTAACATCTTTTGATATTCTTTATTTTATTCTGTTATTATAAGGTCCTTTATGCACCTAATTTTCCTTTTAATTATTAATTAATTATTAATTTTTTAATAATACTTTTAAATATAATTGCTTTATATATTTTTATTTAGACATTTAAAATTTTTTTCATATATTATAAGGTCATGTATTTATCTAAATTCTAACTAACTCATATTTTTATTAATATTTCTTGAATACCCTCGATAATATTTTATTTATTTTTATAGATACTGGTCCTTAATCTTACTAATTAAACTAATATAATAATTTTGACCCCGGTCCTATTGTCAAACTAGCCGTTGGTCTAGTTAGCTGTTGGAGGCTCCGCTCAGACTATTTAGCATGCTACGCTGGATCTGTTTCTTCAACTTGTCCTGACGATGAACCACACTAGTTGGTTCGAAACGCGTCGACAAATGGTACTCCATGTGATTTTCGCTGAAAAATCTCTCACAACTAAGACTTTTCCAAGAAAAAAAATACTAAATGCAAGAAAAATATCCACAATATACATGTTACATTATTCATTAAAGCATCCACAAATGTGCTATGCATTTGGGATCAATGAAACACCTCTGCCACTTTGTAAATAGTGTCTTTCATTAGCGAGCTCCCACTCTGCCTCCACTATTTCATCTTGAATCGTTTGGGGGAGCTCATAGTACCTAGGTGCCAAGCTCTCTGCCTAGATCTGAGTCTCTACCCACATCTGAGCTCATGAACACCCATGCTTCTAGTAATAAGCTACGTCACATCAAGTCCTAGCCCTTTGACATGACATATTGTCTTGCAAATAAAAAACTAGACTAAGACACTTGCCAAAGGCCACGTAGGGCTGCTAATACTACATGGAGGCCATCCAAAGAGCCAAAAAAATATGAAAAGATGAGTAAAAAAACAACAAAGCAATTGATTAAAATATTCTTCTATTACAATTTCTCATAATATCATACAATCAAATTAACGACTCTCCAAAACAATAACATTAATCATCAACATTTACATAACATTAAAAAAACATATTTACAACGATAATGAAAAATGAGATTACAAACGAATTAGTATATTATTATGCTTTTAATTTATTTATTTTTATTGCGTCAAGAGAAGCTCTACACATCAACAGGAGCAGAGATGGATGGATATTATCCTATAATTTTACATTTAAAAAAAAAATATTTACATTAACAAAATAAAATATAATAATAATAATTAGATTAAAAAAAAAAAAATTTCACTTTAATTCTATTAATTTTATATTGAAAAATAATGTAATTATTATTTTTTAAAAAGAGATGTAATTTTTTTACTATTAAAAATGGAGTTGACAAATAACATGTAAAAATATATGATATGTAATTCATATTATATTCCATTGACATGTAATATTTAAAACGAATATATATTAATAGTTAATCATAAATAAAATATTTTAATGTCTATATTCAATAGCATAATTTTGTATCAATTTTATATATTAAAAAAAAATTATTTTTAATATGGATTAGATATATAATTGATAGGTAGTTTTTGTGGTTGGTTTCTTGGTGATATTTTATTCATCATTTTGACAAAATTGGTATATTTCCATATAGAATGTAATTCACCTATCTTTTATGCTATACTAGAAATTGCACCATATGTTGTAAAGAAAACATTGTAAAGCAAAAATTCGAGAAGAATCGTGACGTATAAAAATTCATTGAAGATAAAAATTAGTAAACAAAATGTCATTCAAAGCTAGAAGATAAAGGGAAATCACTTACATTATGCCAAATTGACAGATTATATAACCTTTCCAACATAGATCGCCTCTTAATCTTCAAAGATGGTCTTTGAAGTTCCAATAACAAATATTTGATAGATTTTGAAAAATTACAGGTAATAGATTACATCACATAAGCTACATAAAATAATATTAGTTCATGAACATTATGATGGTTATTTTACAAATCTAAATTTGTATTATAAACTCACAAATTTCATATTAGATGAAAATGAGCCAAACGTCAAATCCCAATTATTCATAACTTTTGGTGTAAATTTTGCAACTTTGATGGGAAACTCTAGTGCAATGTAATTGATGATGTTCAATATCTCCAATGTTTTCTCTAAGAAGATCATAAATTGTAAAGAAGCATTTTGAACTGTAAAACAACGTAGAATTTTTATTTTAACATAGGGTTAGTTTTATTTATTTTTATTTTATTATTGGATGGATTCTGATTCGATGGTCACCTTTCATTGATTTTTAATTTATGACAACACTTCCATTTTTACGACAAATTTTTTTCTTTCTTACAAATAGTTCTCCCTTTTCAACAATTTTATAAATTCTTTTATGTTGACAGGGAGTATTTTCACTTATGTAACATTCACAACCTTTGATTTTAAACATGGTTATGATCCAACTGCATGAAAGCATTACTAATGTGATTGGTACACGTTTGATTAAGTCATTGGAATTATGTGATTCCTGTGAACCCGAGAACATTTGGACTCCTGTCAACCTCAATATCTTCAGTTTATTAACTCCTATAAAAAGCATCTATTGCTTCCAATGTCCTTCATAAACATGCAATCCACCCCTAGGAGCCCTCGTATTCTTTCCATGAATTTCTCAAGACGACAGAATGAAATGAGGAAGTACTTAAATCACCTCATGTAGTGTACTGGAGAAGAAGGATGTTCAATCGAATGCATTTCCTTTACCTGGGGAATTTTATCAAGACCAATACTTCTAGTTGGTTTGCTAGATGTAGACCAGTAGAAATTAACTACAACTAATTGAAATTTATTCAAAATGTAATCTTGTAGGGAGTTTGATTCAGGTCATCACTTCGTGGTGTAGAAAAATACCAACTGACATTCCTATCCAATCCAATGATGTAGCTCAGTGGTAAAGTAGCATGTCCAATTATGTGAAATGGTCATGTAACACTAATAGAATGTATGTCCATTGTTGTTTTCTCTGCATCATCTCTCTGCCAAAGGCTGAAAGTTCCCATCATCTACTCCTAGGGCTAGTGTAAGTGGCTACTTATAGTAAGGTAAGCCATGTTGTGAGTGCCTCTTAAGAATGCAAGAAGGAATTTATAAGATTCGGTGAAATCCAACTCTTGTGGATTTTGCTTCAAATCTGTAGAGTAAAAAGTATAGTTCTAGAACTAGAAGAGTCTAAGAATAACCATACCCAACCTTTTCATTTCATAGTTATGTCAGAGTATGCACTATGGGCAACATGTTAGGCGCATAAAGTGGAAATGATTTGCAAAATTGTAGGTGCACTTGGTATGGCTAGAGTCTAAATTAATTATAGGCTTGGTTTAGAGAGTTAGTGGCTTTGTTTTGTTGTTTTAGGGACAACCATAGAAATCATGTTTTCTATATTTATAAATTAATTTAGGAATTTTGATTAGTGAATACTTCCCCCCTAGAAATGCATACATTAATGACTAGAAGTGAGAAGAACGAATTCTAAGAAAATGAGTTTATAGTGATATTCTATGTTCATTTATGAGTGTCGAGATTTCTCTTAACAACCAGTGGTTTGAGAATGTATTTTAAGATTTCAATGAAATAAGATTCTATTGGAGCAATAAATTGCGTATTTGCAAATTCTGGATAGTCTCCAACAGACAAACAAAGTTGCCTCTCAAATTCTGTCTTTTTGTTGATTTCTGTGTTTTGTTGATTCTTGTACATTCTTGATCATTATTTTGGCATATAAGAGAGTTTATTTTATAAGATAACATTTCCAAACATAGGGTCGGGTAGAACAACCTTGTCACTTATCACCTTTTCATAGCAGCTGAATATCAAAAACCTAGATGCAAACAAAAGGAGGAACCTGAACTCTCAGAAATGATGTCAAATATGACCTTTATAGACAAAGTAAAAGAGAACAAGAAGGAAACCAATAAAAATAAAAAAGCCCAAAAGTAGTCTAACAAGTATGGAAATGATTATCTATCGGATTTTAGCAATGACTGGAAATCGAGACTATCTGTCAATGATCAACAGTCGACTCTGATTGATGCTTCTTATTGTGTGAGTTTGCATTGTGCGGTGCTTTATGTGAGGCTTTGTATGAACTATGGTTTTGTCAGGGTAAGTGTTGTGTAACTATGATTCCATACGTATAACCCTGTAGGTAAATGTGTAATACTCTCATACTTTCTCACTTGATAGTTACATTGATCAATGTAAGAATCCTCACCATGCCCCTAACACCATGCAAATTTTCTTTCATCTTTTTCTTAGCTAAGGAATCTTCTATTATCCAAGTCCTAAATTTGAGTATGATTAATGGGATCCACTATCTCTCTTATGGAATGAAATTTCACTATAATATGCTTTGTTTGTGGATAAAACTTATGCAAATGCATTACAATTGTCACAACAAATAAGCATAGGCCCATGGTCATGTCCAATGTTTTTGCATAACTACTCCAACCAAACAACATCCTTGGAAACATTTAAAGTTGTAATGTACTCTCATTCAAACCTAGAATAAGCAACCACTTATTGTTTCTTACTTTACCAATTGACAACTTCTTCAAAGATCATAAATGTATATGGATTGTCCACATCCCTAGCCTAGTCAATGTCAATAAACCCATGAATTTGAAGCTTCTTTCTTCCACTTCCTTGATACCAAATGTTGTAGTTATTGTGCCTGATAGGTACATAAATATCCACTTGATATCTACCCATTGATCACATTTTCCATGTACCTACTTACAAATCACATTGTGTGTGCAATATTGGGTCTTGTGCACACCATTACATATATAAGGCTACCAATCTAACAAGCATATGGCACTTTTTCTATCCTTACTTCATGTTTTCCTCTTTTAGGACACATGTGGCTTATAGTAATCCATCCCAGAGAGATCTAGTGTGTTTTCCACATACTTTCTTTGGTTGATATATAATTTCTTATCACCTCATTTTACAATCAATAATGTAACTCACCTAAGTCCTTGTCAATTAACTCATGTGACAATTTGGATTTATTCTCCTAATAAAAATAATATCATCAACATATATACTCAGATTTGTTTCAAGGTGAGGTGGACATTTTAGAAAAGATGGAAGCTAATTTTTTAAGTTGTAATTTTTTTTGGAAAATTTAAACATATATGAATTGGACTTTTGTGAATAATTATCATTATAAATTTTACTATATAATTTTTGGTTAACTTGTAATTTTTTATTGTTGAAATTTCATTTTTGAATATATAAATGGATTTAGGAGTGAGGTAGGGGAGGGGTTATCTATGGTCGTGGTGGAAAAAAAGTCATAAGAGTACTCATGGGGTTTGGGAAATATGAAAAATAATTAAGAAAAAGTGTGTCTTCTACAAGGCATCCCACTTGCCAAATAAAATAAAATTTCCTCTCTCATTGTGTTGGGAGACTCTCTTATTATTATTCAGCACATGGTTAAAGATTCATCTCCAAAAAAAAAAATTGGATAATCCTTAAAACATATCAAAAAGAAAACAGAGAATATCCTATTATGAATTATAAGCACATACTATGAATTATAAGCACATACTACAGGATAGTGATAAATTATAAGCACATACTACAGGATAGTGATAAGGAAGCCACTTTATATTGGATGTTTTTGTTAAGGGAAGATAGTTCTTTCAGTAGATTTTATGATATCTGGCTTCCAAATCTTCAAGAAAAATAACAATTATAAATAAAAGCAAAAAACAGTGGTATGCCACCGCTGGCTCTTGTTCTATTACTTTTAATATTAAATAATATTATAGTATTTTCACGAAAATTTTGGCCTCAACAGCGCCACATGCAAAAACGTTACACATCAACAGAATCGAGTTTGTTCACGTCGTTCCATGAAGTGAAGAATAACAAGCAAGCAGTGTGGGTGTGATTTTAGACCTACGACTTTTGTATTTTCAATCCATGTTCGACAAGAGATTGTGGACTGAATTGTTTGGAATTAATAATCCTCAACATCCCCGTATCATTTTCTCGAATGAAATAATGGGTCTCGATATGCATAGATCCAAAGTGTTGTTGCATGTCTCCTTTCTGGAGAAATATGTATTGAAGATGTTGATAGCTTTCCTCCTGTAAAGGCATAAGGTAACAATCGATGGTATATTTTAGGAATAACTCAAAATTTAACCCTTACGAGAGGTCAAGTAATTAACCTCTTTCCTAATCATCCGATTTTGATTTCCAGATCCATGGTTAATAGATGAATGGAACCAACAAACTGAACAAAGCAAAGCCGAATCTCTCGAAGTCCTTGTTCCACACACGAAAACTTAAAGAAAATAACAGTCGCTTCAACATACGGATATTTCTTTGTCACAAAGATTTAAACGCCTGCAAAATAGACGTCACTTAAGCATCGATTTAAACGTGAAATTTAAACCCCTGGTGGCGATAAAAGCAATATAGTTGCTTTGTTACGCCTTTTTCACAACGCTGGGGTAATGAATCGGTGGCGAGCTTCTCACAGATTCGACACACAACTTATTCCTTTACCAGTTCAAATCTACAACACAAACCACAGAAGTTGCTCACAGATTCCGCACACAACCTATTCCTTTACATTGTTAGGATTTACAACACAAACCACACGCCTGATTCGATCCACCATGGTGAAGCGATTCAATCCACCGTGGTGAGTTTTGGCTGAAGAAGAGAGAGAAAGAAGTAACGCAAGAGATGGGTAGTTTGAAAAGTTAGTTATTGATAAGGTGCTCAAAATTATGCTCAAAAATCAAAGTGTCATAATTTTGTTAAACTCAACTTCATAAGGAAGAGCTCCTCATTCTGATTTCAATGGTGCGAATGGTACTCAAATCCGAGCTTGTATGTAGAAGTTAGAGCAAGTCTCATGTTTGACTTAAACACATGACAAGATTGGATAACGTGGTAGGCCCTTTAGCGAATGAAGTGGCGCCAAGTGGCAGGCTTCCATTAGCCCCCGCATATTCAATTGCAAGTTATCATATGCAAAAAGCTATCATGAATTGGCAAAATTGCATACAGTTAAAAGGTCAAAATGTGCACGAGTATACTCAGGTGTATAGGAGAAGAGCTCTTATGCTAAGAGTAGACTTACAGTCACAAGATACTTTGTTGAAATACATAGAAGGTTTGCATAGCTATCTTCGACATACCATTCTTATGTTTAATCCCATGAATCTTGATGAGATTTGTGTTCAAGCTACACGCCTCGAAACAAGAGGGGAAAATGTACAAGAAGAAGGTAAGAAGAAGCCATTCCATAGTGGTGAAAAAGGAAAGAAATCTAAAGGAAAGCAGAAAAAAAATGGTTTTGTTAAGAAAGAAGGGGAGAAACCGTGTGCAAGAATTGTTCCAAAGAGGGACATGATAAAGCGCATTGCTGGAAGCTTTATCCTGAATTAAGACCAAAGAAATTTAACAATAAAAAGAAATATAAGATAAAGTACAACAAGACATGGGTTCCAACTCAGGGGATGAAACAAAGATTGCAGCCACAGTCACTAAAAGAAAAGTCGTGGCAAAAACAAGCAAAGAGGAAGTCATGGCAAGCACCAATGCAACAAATAACTCCAACAACGCTTCAAATAAAGAAAACAAAATTGAGTTATTCCTTATTAGAGTTATTTTCACACACACCAAGATTGATACGCTGTTTGACCGTAGATCCTAGGCAAATTTAATTTCTACAGACATAGTCAAGAAGTTGAACTGGAAACCGTGACTCATCATAAACCGTATCCATTGGGTTGGATTACCAAGGATGAAAATCTTCAGGTCACAAGGAAAATGTGTTTTCAGGTTTGCTATTACTGGCAATTTCATTGATGAAGTCGAATTAGATGTAGTGTTGCTAGATATTTCTCGAATTGTGTTGGGAAGCCTGTATATGTATGATCAGAAAGTTGTTTTCCATATATTTGAGAAAAAATATCATTTGTTCAAAGATAGAGTGGAGTATATTGTGAGAGCCCATCATAGAAAGCTTAATTTGTCTTTAGCAAGCACAAGGAAAATGAAGCAACTGGTCAATTCCAACAATAATCTTGTGCTCCTTATGATCAAGCAGAAGAATAACACAGAGCGTGAATCCTTTGCAGGTTGTGCCGTGAAGCTAAAAGCTGAATTGGTTGATATGGTCAATCAATATGGAGATGTGTTTCAAGAACCACAGGGATTGCCACCAAAAAGAGGAAGGGAGTGAAGTACGACAAAATCGGCCCCCGGTGAGATTAGGGTTGCGATGTGATATCACAATCGTAAATTGCAATACTGCACAGTCCCACATATCCAAGACCATTGGTTTTCCTCTGATTATGATATCCGAGATGAGATAAGGCTATAGGCTCCAGTTAATACTCCCGTTGGGTCCGCACACATCGCAATCGCACATTGTCGCATGTTCATAGACCTTAAGCTCGTCGATCCTTGCCGATCGTGATTTGCAATTCATCCGACATAATATGCCTCGCCACACAGTGAAATTTTCGCCCAGTTAGTGGTTTTTAGGGCCAATTTGTAGGATCATGCCGGATGTGGAGCATTTTGTGGAACGAATAGTAGAAAAACTAGGGGAAGTCATAACTTCTTTAGTTCTTATCCAAATTAGGTGCAAAAAGAGTCAATTCTAGCAGTTTTGACTATTCTAAGTTCACTGAGACAGGTTTCAAAGGCATTTGAGCATTGTAAACACACTTTTGTTGTAATTTTGAGCATAATAGAGAGGCCCAAACATTAGAAGCTGGACCTAGGAGACATAGGCTAGGAGGGGTGAACTCCTCATTAAATCTCTATGTTGTGTGTTGTATTTTGATGTTCTTTGTTGTTATTTTGATGCTATTTAACATATGTTTTATGTTAAATTGTTTATAAGATTTACATAAAAATCTTTCATGGGAATCAGTTAATTAAGCAAAAATAGTTAATCCTTAAGCACTTGATAAGAAAATGATAATCATCTTGGGTTTTACTCTGAATGGAGAATTAGAATAACATTACTAATCTGACCCATTTCAGATCAGTTATTAAAACAAGATTTTTTATCAAACGGTAGAAAATATTTGGATCGTCTAACATCAAATCAGACGAGCATAATGAACACAACAAAGACTAGAAGGAAGTTCGTTCTAGAATGAACGCCTTAGGGCATAATTAAGATGTTATTTCCATCAAACCTTTAGTTTAATTCTTCTTTATTATTGTTTGACCAACCCCCAACAAATAAGTCAATGGGCAGACGAGTTGGTATTGCAAGATCTAGCAATCGTTAGTGCGACCTTTGGGACCAAGTTATGGTGGTGATGGTTGGTTGGTGCGACCAGATTATGGAAACAAGTCTGGTCAAGAAAGTATGCTTCCTCTATGTTGGAAGAAGAGAAATTGAGAAATGATTTGTTAGTGGATAGATCGCCTATCTGGAAATGGGCTCAGGAAAATCAGTGGTTAATGGGAAATCATGTCTTTTGGGAAATACATGATGGCACTACTACTTTATTTTGGGATGATAAATGGCAACAACTACCTCAGTAATTTCCAAAACAAATATTCACTCTTTACAACTTTTCACTACAAGTTCAGGGGTAATGAGGTTCAAGATTATTGGATCAAGGAACCTGATGAAGAGGAATGGAGTCAATGGAAATCCCAAGATGATTAGTTAACATTATCATAGGGTTTGTCATGGGATACTTTTACACAGGAATCACTAGAAAGATGAATTTGATTTTCTCAAGGCAAGGACATTTTGTGTTGGAGTAATCACCCTTTAGGTATGTTTACTGTAAAAGAATCTTACTATTTTGCAACATGACATGATACTTTTAAGTGACAAGATATTTGGACAAAATATTGGATGGGAGTTCAATGGCCAAAGGTGCTGATGTTTTTATGGTTAGTTGTTAGACGCAGCATCCTTACATGGGATGGGATAAGAAAGAAGGGTGTTGAAGGTCCATCCTTGTGTCCTTTTTGTACACAAGTTGAAGAAACCATAAAACATCTAATCAATACTTGTGTGTTAGCTTAGTAGGTTTGGCTCTTGCTTCTTTACACTTTTGGTATTGATAATCAAATCCCTAGTAATCTAATTGAGACATTGGTTCAATGGAACTTTTCAGCCTACAAAAATCCTATTGTCAATTGAGCGTGGATATCGGGCTGTAGGGTTTATCCTTTGGAATCCTTGGAAAGAACAAAATCCCAAAATTTTCAGGAATAAGAAATGCATTGTCTCAATTACTAGGGATGTGATTCTTCAAAATATTCAAGAAACTCTTCTAGTAGCTTCCTTGTTGACAGATGACTAAAAAGTTGAGGGCTATGAAGCAAGCATTTTGCATCGACTTAACTTATCATAGAACATGTGTACCCCTTCTGATAAACCACCTCCAGAGATGGTACTAACATCACATACATCCTTTATACCCCCTCCTCGAGGATTTGTGAAACTAAATTTTGATGGGATTCTAAAGGGAATTCAGGAGTAGCTAGTTAAATTCAATATTTGCATGTGCACATTGCAAATTTTAACCAAGCCATCATTCATTGATCCGAGAGACTCATTCTACAACCCAATGTGAAAGCGATGTGAAAGTGATGTGTAAGTATGTCCATCCCTCTTAAAATAATAATAAAATATTCTCTAATAGAAAAGCTATGTGGGCCATAATAAAAAAAGAAAAGAAAAAGATACTATGCATATTTAATTATTTGTCTTTATGACCTAATATAATTCCATGTAAAGTAATTAGAAGTAAAAAAATATGTGAGTAGGATGTTTAAACTTTATATTTTTTAAAATATTCAACTTTATATATATATATATATGAAAATATTTTAATGTTATAGAGAATAAAATATCCAATATAAATTATGAGTAAACGCTTTTAATATGAATTAATATTGACATAATAATAATAATAATAATAAAAAGACTAAACTATTTGATAAATTAATTCAATACACACGTTATGCAATCTCTATAACATTAAAAAATTACACATTATTTTTCACATTTTAAAATAAATTTAAACTTACAAAATTTAATTCAAAATTAAAATAAATTTATATTAAACAAATATAAATATGTGTTTAACGATAAATAAGTTTGACATTAATTGATCATGAGCATACCAATACTCCAATCATAAATACGCATTTAATGAAAGATGAATTCGAATTAACGAAGCCCCTGAGAACATTTATTACATGACTAAGAGCTCAACCAGGGGAAAGATTTATATCACAAACTCTACAACTTTAAAAATTATGTTTTTTTCGTCTTGAAAGTCATGGAAATTTTGGTTATATTGGGAAAGATTTATATTACAAACTCTACAACTTTAAAAATTATGTTTTTTTTGGTCTTGAAAGTCATGGAAATTTTGGTTATATTTTGAAAAAATCAAAGAAGGGCTTTTTGTAAATCTAAGTAAAAACTGTCAAAATTTATAATTTTAGGTGCTTTAGATATTTTTGATGACCCTGAATTTATTTCCATCATTAAAAACATGATTCAAACACTGTATCTACAAAAAAATTTATATTTTTTTACCAGAATTTCCATCACTTTTAATCTTCCAAACAATTCCTCAACCTCCATAAACTATTCTAAAAAAACATGTGGGAATGTTGGAACACATGCATTGAAATAATTGAGAACTGGAGTTTCTGCCATTGAGAGTTCTTCTGGATATAAGTACGGAGTACAAGTAGAAGAAGAAGAGCTATACTACAGCCATATTTATTGGGAATAATAATAATATATTTGGTTACACAGTTATCCATTAAACCAACAACTTTACTCCGTTATTATGATGGAGTGATGTAACAATCATAATAAGAACAACATTATTGGCTTCAACACGGGATTCCGAGTTATTCATGCTCTAACGGAGAACACATTCCAACCATTCATCTACCTGCGACAGACGATCCCACGACCATCGCCGCGCCCGCTGGTGCAGTCGAGTGCACTGGTGGTGGCATACTGATCATCAGAAGAGGAGGCGAAGCGGGCAACTTTGCAGTCTGCCGCAAAGAGACCAGAAGTTGCATAATTGGATTCCCCTCCCATGACGGGCATGGCCACCCCCATCTTCACAGGGCTTCGGTATTCTGCCCCATATGTCTGTCCAAGCACACCGTTCACACTGGGGCTCAGAGAATAGAACTTGAAGCTCAGCTCCAGATGGGCGAAGCAGTCCTCGCCAGCAACGATCCCGTACTTATGGACTCGCGATTCCTCTTCACTGATGGGCACTACTCGAGCGCTAATCTTTACTTTGTCCTCCACTTGAACCACCACAGCATTGGCGTTGTCGGAACGAGTTACATTAAGTCCAGAGGCAGTTGCCCACGTAGCCCCCTCACCTGGAGGAAGAGTTATGGGTTGGCCATCCAAGGCCATGGTGAGCTGGTCCACTGAGTTGTCCCACGTACTAACCTTTTTGGCGCCCAAGTAGAGCTGCCGACCATCATCCAACAGCACTCCAATGGACTGCACCCATGTGAAGTGTCTACCCATTCCCTGGCCTCTCTTGCCAATGAAATGAGCGTTGATGTGGAGATTGGAGTCGGCAATGAGACAGAAATCGTGGTCTTTCTTCCCATGGAAATAGAACATGATGCCGTCCCCTCCAATGAAGCGAGGATCCTGGCACACACCTCCAGGCTTATCGCAGGCTGCATCACATTCACCACTACCAATATTAATAATCTCATTCAACATTAAAGAGAATATACTAGGTATGCTAAAATTGGTCGATAATATTACTTACGACAAACAGTCTTGCAGGTCTTGCAGTCCATGTGGCAGTTCTATGGACATTGAGCAGGGCAATCATATTCATATCCATAGCATCTATTGTACGATTTATCCGTGCATTTTGCTTTGCCTGCTGCAGACACTGCGTTCACCATGACCATCAAGCAAATGGCAATAGCAACAACAGTCATTAACTTATTTGCAGCCATGATCGATCGATTGAAGAAGGTCCTTGCGTCGCTTCACTGCGCTGCTGTGATGATCTTCTTCGATGTCAATTGCATTTTATAGCTGGTTCGGCTTGAGGTAGCGGGTGGAATCAAATATTTGTTCCACTACTTCAGCGTCACGTTAATGTATTATAATATATCTATCTGTATAGATGCATGCAAGCATGTGCACAGCTCATAACTTAAATCTGCAATGGATGAATCAGGTAAAATTATCTGGTTTATTCGCTTTTGGATTGGAATTGGAACCCTCCGCTTCCATGGCCATGAAGTGTGGCTTTGCTCTATACGATATTGCCTTTTGGAAACATTAGTCCCTTCTTCATCGAAAACAACAAATAAACTAATGGTGTGATATGGAAATTTTAATTTTTCTTTTTCTTTTTCGGTAATAGTGGGGAGTTAATTATGGTTTTTTTTGGGTTAATTATAACAAAGTTTTATATTCTTTGACAATAAAGAACTATATGCATGCAATATGAAATCAAATATAGAATTTCATCTTTTGATAGAGAGTTTTTATTTTTAATCTAAAACATAAAAATATTAAACAAGTCGACAATGCTTTTAGGTTCCTTCTTAATTAACAATGAAAAAGTACCGGACTTTTTAGAATAAATACTTTTCACTAGATTTATTGAAATAAGTGGCTTTAGTTAGAATGCGTTCCTTGTTATTCTTGGGATCAGGAGGGATGCCTAGTTACTTCTAAAAACATCTGAACCTATGATTCATAAAGATCATGCGCTCTTGCATTAGTCCAAGGCTAGGAGGGTGGCCTCCTTGGCTTCATTTATGACAACTAAGACTTTTCCAAGAAAAAATAATAATTGCAATAAAAATATCCACTATATACCCGTATTTATTATAGCAGCCGCATCAGTGCAACATCTCTGCCTATTTGTAAGTCTATGTCTCTCATCAGCAAGCTCCCACTTTGCCTCTATTATTTCATTTGGACCGTTGGGGGATGAGCTCACGGTACCTGGATGCCAAGCTCTCCACTCACCTCTGAGCTCATGAGCATCCATGCTTCCAGCAACAGGCTATGTTACATCAAGCCCTCGTCCTTTGATGGGTATATTATCATGTTAATTAAGAAATTAGGTTAAGAAATTTTCCAAAGGCCGCCTTACGCTGTTAATACTAGGTGGAGGCCATCTAAGGGGCAATGAAATTACGAAGAGTTAGCCTGGAAAAGCATAATAATTTTGTAATTATATTTAAATTTCATTAATAATAAGCACATAAAAACATAATACTTACAATATTTCAAGATTTTTAACCATAGATATTCATCCTCACTTTATCATGGATATTATTAATTTGTAAATAGACTTTGTTACAATACCATGGGCTAATATCACATGTCCACAAACCATCTCTCATTTCACCATCATATATATATATATATATAAACCAACCTAGATCCATTTTAACTCGAGATCCATTGTACCATAGAAATTTAAATAATAATTTTGTAACTATATTTAAATTTCATTAATAATAAGCACATGAAAACATAATATTTACAATATAACAAGATTTTTAACCATAGATATTCATCCCCACTTTATCATGGATATTATTAACTTGTAAATATATTTTGCTACAATACCATGGGCTAATAGCACATGTCCAAAAACCATCTCTCATTTCACCAACCTAGATCCATTTTAACTCCGGATGTATGAAGTTCGGAAATGGATCAAATCTTTAGAGGTGCAAACCTTTTCTCAAGGCACTACACTAAAAAGAGAGGTTTGCACCTTTCCTCAAACCACTGCATTCAAAAAAGAGGTTTGCACCTAGAGAGATTTGATCCCTCTTGACGCTTGATAAATCAAGATGGATATAGGTTAGTTATAAGAGAGATATTTAATTCTTTTACTACTAAATATGGAGTTGACAGATGACATATAAAAATAATATTATTGATATTGTATGATGTGTAATTCATTTTATGTTGAGTTGACATGTAATATTTTAAAAATATATATATTAATAACAAAAAATAGTGTTAATCATAAATAAACCATTTTAATGTCCATATTAAATAGCATAATTTCATATCAACTATATATGGAGAAAAATAAAGTAATTTACACTAAAAAGGATTTGATATATAATATTTTAAAAATATTAATAACAAAAAAAATTAATACCGTTTATAAGTCAAATATTTCAATATGCAAGTTGACTAAAATATTTTAGTGTATATCCTATGGAAACATGTTTTTTTACTTTTAAATATTAAGATGCATATATCAGCATTTGAATAAGGATAATGTGAATCATAAATAAAATATTTCAATCTGAACTATGTATATGTTGTATTAAATTAGTGAATTAAAAAAAATTCTTATAGTTAAAATATGTTATTAGTGTTTTGCTCAAAACCATCATATAATCATCTTAACCACAAATCTACCAAGATTAAAGAGAAATCAAATCTCTTTAGGTGCAAACCATTCCTCAAGTTTTGAGTGAAAAAGAGATTTGCATCTCAAGAAATTTGATCCCTCTAATTAAAAATAGAGCGAAATATTTCAAACTATTTTATGAGGTCAAATATAAAAGATTTAAAAAAAAAAAAAAAATTGAATATAAATGAGTAAGAATAAAGCTTTATGGATGATTAACATTTTAGTATTAGTTTGTATTCTTTACATAAAACCATTCATTACTCAAAAAACAACATGAAAAAATCAATTTGTGTATTTCTCAAATAAATAGAAATGTGTGTGTGGTAATTAAAAAAAAAACATTTTTTCACACTTTTAAAGACCATGGTCCTTAAAATAAAATCGGGTTTCATGAACATAAGAAGAGAATTGTCTCTAAGTTGATTCAAGGATTTCCCAAGTGCCTGCTTGCAACTCTATTTTTTCTTTGAAAAGCATATATGTTTATTTTTTTCTTGTTGTCCCTAAATGTGAACAAAAAAAAGATGATTGAATGTTGATTGCATATTCATGATGTTAATAAAAAATGGTTATAGGGTGAACTTCCTCGAGAGGAAGTCTCCTTTCATCCATTCAATGATTAGAACTAAATGTCCAAAATTTTGAATTAGGTAACTCCTTCCTAATCCATCACAATAACTAGGTGAAGAGTTGTAAGTTCATAGAAATTGTTTAATGTATGACAAAATTCTATATTTGAAGGAGGTCCCTCATCCCACTTCTAGCAAGATTATCCTATAGGGCTCTACCAAAGAAAGCCGAGGGGATTTCTTTATTTATGAGTTCTTATGTTCCTTGTTGTGAGGAGATAAATTGAAATTCAGGGGAAAGCACACATTATGTTAAGGATTTGAGTGATACATTTAAGAGGAAGGTTGTCCACACCCTCAAAAAGTTGAATATTTTTGGCTAGCTAGATTCTCCAAGCCTAAATGAGAGGGAGGGCCTTGTACTTCCTTGTTTCATTATTTTGACATGATTGTCTGAAAGCTTATTCAATGGTGTACACTTTCTAAATAATATGAAGACTTGTTAATTATTCTCTCTCTTTCCAAACTTGTTTCAAATATGAACAAGAAATGATGAAATGAAAATTGGATTTTATATCAAGTTTTCAGAGACAACATCTACTAGGTACTTCAAATCTTTATTTCTATAAAATTCCATAAGTTAAGGCCCTATTATTAAGAATGAGGTTCATAAATATTTTAGATTTAACATAACATCTCAACTTAAAAATTAACTTCCACCACTAAATGGATGGGTTCTCATTTCCTTCTAATGCAAGAGCCTTAAAAACAAACTTTGGTTCATAACACCCAAAGGGATTAAAAGAGATAAATAAGGTTGTCTTCCTCTTCACTAAGTTTCATAAAGCACTTTTTAAGGTATTAATATATGCCTCCCAACTATATCCATATTCCTCCTTAAGACCTAAATCCTCCAAGTGAGTCATTATTGGTGTTGACTGGTTACAAAGGGTCCCCTTCCTATATTATTTAGAGTGTGGTAGTCTATAAACCTAAGTTGTTGTATGAGGGAAGTTGGAATTTGTAGAAATCTTTGATTCTAATTTATAGGTCAAATCCTACTTAAATATTTCCTCCCTTTCCAACATGCCATACCAATTAGTTTCAAATCTAGAAAAATATGAAGTGGTTTCTTTCTAAATGGTATAGATAATAAACAATCTTGTGATGAGGGTCTTACCCAATTCTCAATCAGGTTTGGAGCTAGGTGTTTTTCCTTTATGACCTACACCCATAGCCTATCGCATTGCACATTGAAGTACCCTAGCACATTGTAGTAGCCTCCAAACTTTTTTTTGCAACAAGTTCCTTTGAGAACATGAGGATATTCTTGTCCCTATCCTCCTTTAACATTTTTGCATTACAATTTTCCTCCAGGAGATTAGAGCCCTTCCATTCTTCTCTCTATCTAGAACAAATATAGGATGGGTGCAATTATAATTTCGGTAAAATTTTATACAACTCCTAAAATTTCACATTTCAGGGATTCAGAAAAATCCCATTGACATAGTCGTGCTAATTGAGGTGATTTGGTCTTATTTTTGTTGGATTTAGGTGATCTGGTCTTATTTTGTTGGTTGTGTCGATGATGGGGTGGGTGTACAAGTAATGGATATGACCATTATAGCGATGTGGACACCTTGATTTGAAGAATTAATGGGACATACATAGACACTACTAGCATTGTTGATAGAACCCTTTTTGCACTTTTTTTCTAGACATACATAGACACTACTAGCATTGTCGATAGAACATTTTTTGTGCTTTTTTTCTATCCTGATATATGATATTGTCACTATGGTTCAGCCACAATGGTTTTGGTTTTATATGTTGGTATTAATGCCACTATGGTTCGTCCAATGGTGTTAGATAGCTAATCCTCAGAGTTAAAGATTGGGTTAGTTTGAGTAGTTATTGGAGTCCAAGAAGACCCAGAAACTAATTCAACTATTTCATGTATGTATTAATATGTACACATTGTACATCATTGATAGAGATCAAATTACATTTGATTCTGGTTTCCAGTTTGTGTGTTTTACAGTGGTATTAGAGCGGGTAGTTCATCCACCCTATTAATTGTGCCACTAGTTTTGTGGCCATCCAGAGCATTGGGTAGGAGATGTTGGGGGAGATTCTTAGTTGACCTATTGCACCAGAACGAGCCTGTCTTTGACTCCTTGTTGTGTGTGTTGCTGACTGAATTATTCAAACAAAAGGAGAAAATGGGTATACTTCGTTGTTATTTTTAATGCTAAGTTTTGCGTTGTGTTAAAAGAATGTTTCTAAAATCTTATGGTTGTTGTGGAGTATTAAAGAAAACAACATGGTTGTGCCAATTTTTATTTAAAACAAAAGGAGAAAGGGATCTATATTTTCTTTTAGAGGAGTACTTCACATATTTAAAAATTTCAAAAAGATTTGTTTGAAGAATATTTTGGTTGCTTAGTATATGACTATGTGAGTTCATGTGTATGTCAAGTGAAGTTTAAATTATAAAAATTTTGAGTATAAAATCAAGGAAAGAAAAGGAATTGTGGTTAGAAGAGCTCATTTGGTATGTTAAATATCACAAGGTCACAAGTTCAAATATTTGTGAAGACAATTTTGGAAGATATTTTTCTAGAAGTTGTCACAAGAAGACGACATTTTGTTCACAACAATCTAATAGATTTTTTGTTGAAATTATGTTGTAAAGAAGTGCATTTTTGGTTGAATCTAACACCCGGTTAAATAATTGTAAATTCATCTATATTGGGTGCATTTTCAGTGGTAGCCGACACCTCGTTTTTCAAAATTGATTGCCAGAGAAAATGGACAAAATCGGTGATTCGTTACAATTATTGAACAATTTAATCTCGTCTACTATTCATAATTGTGTCCAAGTCATCAAGGACACACTCTTTGACATCCAAACATGTTTGAAAAATGTTAAAAACAAAATTGAATTCTTGGAGCTAGAGTCTCAATTTCAGCAAGATGAACTACATGAATTACAAAATAAATTATGAACCTATTCTTGTTCATAACAACAGTTTATTTGAGCCTAGTCATCAGAATTATCATAGTAATGAATTGATTTCAAATGAAAATTTGGGTGCAACGGAAATTTATGTTCAGGCAAGTGTATGCGAGAGTCATTTGCATACAAATGTGAAGCCTGTCATTACCAAAAAATTTATAAGACCGTGGGAAGAGATTACTCATAATAAACACAAAACTGGTTTGGGATATAATGTACTGGATGTATCTTTTCACATTCCATATTTTTCTAAACCTATACAATTCTGAAGTGCTCGATTTCCAGATGGTGTTGTTCCAAAACAAGTTGTTGATAGATGCTAACAGTGTAATAGAGTTGTACATGTGAAATATAAATGTTTGATCTTCACCCATATGAGAATTGTGGAAAGCACAATCACCATACAAATAGATGTTCCAGAAAGAAGACTACTGCAAGAGAGTAGTTAAATTTTGGATGGGTAGCTTCTTGGATTGGACGAAAACAACAAAGAATATTTACAGGTCATACCGAAGAATATGTTTGAGAGTGATGACCAACCTTGTAGTAATGAACAATACTTCTCACCCTGTATCCAACAAGGGGGGAATTGTTGATGGTCTACTACAGGTTCTAGTTCGAGATGTCAAGTTTGTTTGAGATGTCAAGCAAGCTTGAGTTAGAGTTGAGTTGATTAAGTTATTAAACAAGCACTTCCATACTTATATTTTTTTGAGTAACTAATATGATAGTTCTAGAGTTTTTCATCACCTTAAAACCACATTTTTTGTTGTTCTGAGAACTTCTATGAAGGTTCTAGAGATGGTGTTGGTTGAGACCTTGAGTTCTCCCATATTGGTTTTTGGTCATCCTTACAAACCATTTCTTGAGAGACATTCAACTCTTGGTTGAGATTCATTTTTTCATTTTGAGCTCTCATTCTTGGACTTTGCTACATCCCTTCGGATTAAGGAGAGAATTTTAGATAGCTAATCCTCAGGGTTAAAGATTGGGTAAGTTTGAGTAGTTATTGAAGTCCAAGAAGACCCAGAAACTAATTCAACTATTTCCTATATGTATTAATATGTACACATTGTACATCATTGGTAGAGATCAGTATACATTTGATTTTGGCTTCCAATTTGTGTGTTTTACAAATGGATCTTTGGGTTGGCTTCTGTTAGATTTGTTATTGTTATCTAATAAAGTTTCCTTTCCACACTAGAGCGTATCGTTAGGCATTGACCCGATATAGGGTCTGAATTTGTATATTGAAAAGATAAATTGTAACATGGGGAGGCTGTCTATGGACTTTTGGATGTAAAATGAAGTTAGAATGTGTGTGCTTCAGTTTTATCTTTTAGTTATTTGTGGAAAATAGATCTTCTATGTAAACAACCTTTATTAATATAAATTAGTTTGGTTTTTCTTGGTCGAAAAAAGGGCAAAGGACACATTACATGTAGGACTGTTGTTCAAGAAAGAGATGCACATACATATTTATTTGTAGAAATATATGTACTTACATGGTGACTTGTTATAACGTAATATAGATAAAACTATTTTCTTATGACGTAACATCTTGAAAATCATCCTAGGATGACGTGATGTAACAACTATCATATTATCAATAATTTTGGCTACACCATGGAATTACGAATTATTCATGGTGAAGGGGAACACACTCCTAATCCTCATCATTACTATCACACTCATTCATCTACCTACAGAAGATGGTCCCACGACCATGACCCCTTTTTTGCAATCAAGTGCACTAGTGATGACATATTGATCGCCATAAGAGGAGGCGAAGTAAGAAACTTTGCAGTCTAGCGTGAAGAGACTGGAAGTCACATAATTGGATTCCCCTCCCATGATGGGCACCACCACACCCATCTTCACCGGGCTCCTATATTTTGCTCCATATGTCTGTCCAAGCACACCGCTCACATTGGGACTGAGGGAGTAGATGATCAAGTGCAAAGAAAAAGCTCAAAATTCAAAGTTATTGGATTGGTGTGGAACTTGGATGATCGTGTAGTGCTCGTCATCCTGAATGTGGCGCAACTCATTTCGAGTGAAACGGTCTTTGTATGACTCCATAAATGAATTCTATTCACTTTCCCAAATAGGCGAATTTTCAAAAAAATGGACAACCTAGTCAGCAGTCCGTACTGCTAATGTGGCACTGACTGGGCAGGTTATATGGTTGTTGAATTGGTCAACAGGCTCCTCGACGAATGATATCATTCCAAGTGGCACATTCTTATTGGTCAGATTTCTATGGTTTTGATTGGTTGAAGGAGTGGTCAACCAGCTGGAGGCCGCCACGTGGCAGCCTGGGAGGCCACCAAAAGTTTTGTTATAGTCTAAGCGGAGGCAGCGGGGGTCGAACCTGCCACCTCCCAATGCTAATCCAAAGTCTTCGCCAATACACCATACACCATGTCGCTTAACCTTATAGTTTGTGCATTCTATTTAATGAAAGGTTGTCATGTTGTTTGGGGGGAGGGTCATCCCATGGAGCCAACCCTTAGTTATATGTCGTGCACATGACCACCACGGAGGAGGAGTGGGTGCCCGACCGGCGGGGGTAAGCCATTGGCCTTAACTTTGGGCACGTGGCCATAGTTTTCGGAACTTAAGCGTTAGCGGGCATTTTAACTGTCTGACAATTTCACCCAATTTTTGATGAAATTGTCACTCTGTTAGCGCGCTTTGCGGGCCAAATTGTAGGATGATGCTGGATTTTGGGGAATTTATGGAGTGATTAGAAAAATATCGGTAAAGGCCATAACTTCTTCAATTTTTTACCAAATTAGGAGTAGAAAGAGGCTACACAGGAAGTTTGGGAATTTTGGAGCCATTGGAATAGGTTTCAAAGCATTCTGAGCATTGTAAACTGATGTATTCATATTTTTTAGCATAATAGAGAGGGTCAATCCATTGGAAGCTAGACCAAGGAGACGTAGCCCAGGAGGGGTGAACTCCTTCATCATGTGCTATTGTGATACCTTTTATGGTGATGTTTATGTCTGTCATTTTTTGTTGTTCAATCATTTGTTTATGTTAATTTGCACATAAAAATTACATAAAAACACTCAAAAACCCATGTTTAAACTTGAAAACAATCACATGAATCCTCAAGCATATTTAAGATAATCTGAAAAGCAATTTGAGCACAACAAAACTAATTTTCTTAATCAAATCAAGTTTGGTATCAGAGCTCTTGGTTTTATTTGTTCAAGAAGGATTTAACTATTTTTCAAGTTTATGTCATGCTTACAAGGTTAAAACTCAAAAGAGGAGAAGGGAAACCAATTGAAAGCCTTGAATTTGGGTCAAAGGGAAGAAGGGCAAGGTTACCACAATATCAAACACCAGTTCTTCCTCAAGTTGCAGTTGAGACTCCAGTGAGCATGTCTCATGAACGAGAGCCTACAATGAAAGAGGATGAGAAGGTCTTCAGGAAGGATTTCTTTGATATGATAGAGATGGTGAAGGTCCTCTATGAAGAGATGAATACTAGATTGCAAGGTGAAAGCTCAAAACCTCCCAAAGGATAAGGTTCTTCAAGAGGAGGAGGTAATGGCAATGGAGGTAAACCTCCACCCTCTCCACCATCTTCTTCATCTTCTTCTTCACAGGCTTCTTCACCCTCTTCCACTAACACAACCCTTACTCATACTCATTAACATACCTCAAAAGGAACTGGTAAATCACCCTTACTAAAACTTGATGTTAAATTTGAACTACCCGTGTATAATGGTGAAGTGAATGCAGAGAAGCTTGACAATTGGGTTTATTAGTTGGAGGTCTATTACAGAATTCAAAACCTTCAAGGGGATGACATAAAGATTCAGTTAGCTTCCTTGAGGATGGAGGGTGCAACATTAGTGTAGTGGGAATCAAAGACACAAGAGGAGATAAAAAAAACATGGTAAGATCTCACTTTCTTGGTTTGATTTCATTGCTACAATTAAAAGAAAATTCTACCCTCTAGCTTAGCCATCATGAATTGACATAACTTTAGACAACTTAAAGGTCAAAATGTGAAAGATTACACCCAAGAATTTAGAAAAATGTCTCTAATGTTAGGTGTAGACTTGAAATCACAAGACATGTTGCTGAAGTACATAGGGCATTTACACAGTTACCTTAGGCATACTATCCTAATGTTTAATCCCAATAATATAGATGAGGTGTGTGTGCAAGCCACTCATCTTGAGGCAAGAGGGAAAAACACTCCAGAAGAGGGTAGTAAAAAGCCATTTAAGGGTAAAGGAAAAGAAAAGGGTTTCAAAGGGAAGGGAAAGAAAAATGCATCTATCAAGAAGGAAGGAGAGAAATTAACATGCAAACATTGTTCCAAAGAGGGTCACGATGAATCTCATTGTTGGAAGCTTCATCCCAAAATGAAACCAAAGAAATTCAACAACAAGGGAAAACAAAAGACAACTGCAACCACTCAACAGGATTTGGGATCTGATTCGGGTGATGAAACTAAAATTACAGCCATGGGTATGAAAGGAAAAGAATCCATTGCTAGCACTAGTACTTCAAATTCACAAAATGAAACTCCCAACGGAAAGAAGAGGATATCAATTTTTCACATAAGGGTGATCTCAAAACATAGCAAAATTGATACACTTTTCGATAGTGGCTCTCAAGCCAATCTTATCTATGAAAACATTGTCAAAATTTTAAACTTGGAAACCATTCCACATCATAAACCATATCCACTTGGATGGGTGTGTGACAATGCACAATTGCAGGTAACTAGAAAGTGTAAACTAAAATTCGTCATTACTGCAAATTTCATAGATGAAGTGGAACTTGATGTTGTTCCATTAGACATATGTGGTATAGTTTTGGGCAATCTGTATCTCTATGACAGAAAATCTATCTTCCATATACATGAAAACAAATACCATTTGTTCAAAGATGGAGTAGAATATATTATGAGAGCTCATAGCAAGAAACTAAATCTTTCACTTGTTAATGCAGGGCAGATGAAAATACTAGAGAATTCAAGTAAGAATTTTGTGCTTCTAATGATAAAACCCAATAATGATGTTGATAATGAAGCTTTTAAAGGTTTTGATTCAAGATTGAAATATGAATTGGTTGATGTAGTTAACCAATATGATGATATGTTTCAGGAACCAAAAGGATTGCCTCCCAAGAGAGGAATCCAACATTAGATATAGTTGCAGCAAGATAGTCCTCTTCCTAACATTGGCATGTACACGATGTCAGTGATGGAAAGTGCAGAAATTAAAAAGAAAAATTAACATTTGTTGGATAAAGGGATCATTATGCCATCTTCATCGCCATGTATTTCACCTATTGTTTTGGTGCCAAAGAAGGATGGAACATGGCACGTGTGTGGACTTCCATGCATTGAACAAGATTACGGTAAAGAACTGTTACCCACTGCCTATAATAGATTATTTACTTGATCAATTGAAAGATGTAAAGTATTTTACTAAGTTGGACTTAAGGAGTGGCTACCATCAAATTAGAGCTGCTCAAGGAGACATTTAGAAGACAACATTCAAAACTAAACAAGGTTTGTTTGAATGGCTAGTTATGCCTTTTGGTTTATGTAATGCTCCTGCTACCTTCATGCGTGCGATGAATGATGTGTTGAGGCAATTTCTTGATGAGTTTGTTATAGTCTACTTAGATGACATCTTAATTTTCAATAAATCTCGTGATGAAAATGTCATGCATGTGAGAAGAGTACTTGATGTCTTAAAGAAAGAACAATTGTATCTAAAGATGTCAAAGTGTGAGTTTGGAAAAACTTCTTTATTTTACTTGGGTCATATTGTTTGAGGAGGTGAGTTAAAAATATATCCCTCTAGGGTTGATGTCATTTTGAATTGGCCAAGGTCCAAGACAGTTACTGAGGAAGAAGTTGTTTGGGAGCAACCCAATATTGGAGGAAATTCATTGCTAACTTTTCTTCTATAGCAACTCCTTTGCATGCATTGACAAGTGTGAAAAAGGTTTTCCGGTGGGGAGGCAAATAGAAAAAGGCCTTTAATACATTGAAGGAAAAGATCAGTTCAGTTCCAGTACTTTCACTTCTAGACTTGAGACAGTCATTTGAGATTCAGACTGATGCTAGTGACTATGCCATGGGTGCAGTCCTCATGCAACATGGTAAGCCTATGTTTTCATTCGGAAAGTTCCAATGGTGTAGTGATTAATTATCCTACATATGACAAGGAATTGTATGCATTGGTGCAAAGTGTGAAAAAATGGAAACACTACTTGATGGGTAAGGAAACAATCATTCACACTAATCATCAACCATTGCAATACTTGCAATACCAATCAAAGTTGTAGCAATCAAGGCATTTCCGATGGATGGGTTTTCTTCAAAATTTCCACTTGGTAATCAGTTATAAGAAAGGTATCTACAATAAAGTTGTTGATATGCTTTCTAGGCCTATTATTAGTGTAGCTACTTTACTCAAGCATAATTCTGTTTTCCATGAAAGTTATATTGATCAATATGCATTAGACAATGACTTTCAGGATGTTTATGCAATCTTGAGTCAAGGTAACCAAGTAGAGGAATTGGATTATCATTTGCATGATAACTTTTTGTACCATCTTGGCAAGCTTTGTATTACATAGGGAGAAAGAGTCAACATCATAAGAGAGGCACATACTTCTCTTATTGCTAGTCATTTTAGTGTAAGTAAGATGGTGGCAAATCTACAGAGGTATTGTTATTCGCCTCGTATGCTTGAAAGTGTGTCACGTTTTATTAAAGGATGTTCATTATGTGCAGTCAATAAGCCTATAAATAGGAAGTTAGGATTGTACACACCACTTTTGATTCCTTCATGACCATGGGAGAGTGCTTTTATGGATTTTGTAGGAGGTCTTCCATTATCAAAAAGAGTTCATGATTATTTGTATATAGTTGTGGATAGGTTCAACAAAATGTGTATTTTGATGCCATGTAAAAGGCAAGTTACAGCTGAACAAACTGCTCAATTATTCTTTCAGAATGTATGGATGCATTTTGGATTGCCCGCATCCATTGTTAGTTATCCAGATTCTCACTTTGTTGGGAATTTTTCGTGAAGATTGTGGGGATTCATAGACACCAAATTGGAAAAGAATACAACATTTCATCCTAAGTTGTGGCATGAACATTTTCACTATTTCAACATGCTTACAATCAGACCAAGCACTCTTCAACTCAAACATCGCCATTTGAGGCATGTTTTGGATACTTGCCTAAGTCTCCTTTGGATTTCATTTTTGGAAAATATGTTGCTATTGATGGTCATAGTGACATAGACAAACTAAGAAGTTTCATTGAACAAATCCAATTGTTACACCAAAGAGTTCAAGAATAGCTTGAAAAGAGCCAAGACAAGTACAAAGCAAGGCACGACAAGCATCATGTAGATGACAAGTTCTAAGTCGGTGATGAAGTTTGGCTTCACATTAGAAAAGAGAGGCTCCAAGGAGAAGGTAAAAAATTGAAACCAATTAGATATGGCCCATTCAGAATTTTGGAAAAGATTGGTAACAATGCCTTTAGGTTGGATTTGCCTTCATATATGCAAATTTATGTTGTTGTTAATGTTAAGAACTTAAGGTTGTATGAGCCTCCTTTTATAGAAGGCCAAGGAGAAAATGTCCAAATTCCTTCCATTAAGGATTTTTCTCATGAATACCTTGATGAACTATAACAAGACACCATTCTTGATAGAAGAACAAGGTCTTCAAAATGAGGGAATGTGGATTACCTTCGAGTGGGGCTCAAGGGAACAAATCCTTCAAAGGCCAAATGGATTGATACTAGAAAGGTGAGGGAATTGTACCATCACCTACTAGATAACTAAAAGTGATCTTTTGGGGTCCAAAAGGCTTCTAGTGGGGACAAATGGTCAGATGCAAAAAAAGAAAAACTCAAAATTCAAATTTGTTGGATTGGTGTGGAACCTAGACGAGCATGTAGTTCTTGTCATCTTGAATTCGATGCAACTCATTTAATGCGAAACAGACTCTGTATGACTCCAGAAATGTGTTATGTTCACTTTCCTAAACAGACAAATTTTCAAAAAAATGGATAGCCCAATCAGCAATCCGTACTGCTGACGTGGCACTGACTGGGTAGGTTATATGGTCATTTACTTGGTCAATGGGATCCTCAGTGAATGATATCGTGACAAGTGGAACATTATTATTGCTTAGATTTCTATTGTTTTTATTGGTTGAAGGAGTGGCCAACCATAGCTGACAAGTGGCTCAGCTGGTGGCCACCACGTGGCAGCCCAAGAGGCCACCAAAAGTTTTGTTATTGTTTGGGCAGAGGAAACATGGGTCAAACCCATGATCTCCCAACGTTAATCCAAAGTCTCCACTAATACACCATACACCATGTCGCTTAACCTTATAGTTTGTGCATTCTATTTAATGAAAGGTTGTCACATTGTTTGGGAGGAGGGGCAGCCCATGGGGCCAAGCGACCACCATGGAGGAGGAGTGGGGGCCCGACCGATGGGGGTGGGCCATTGGCCTTAGCCTTGGGCACATGGCCCCCCACGTGGCCACATGTTAGGCCCCTATACTACTAGTGTAACCCCTTATTGTTATTAGTATAACCGACTTATTATATTGATGTACCCATGTAGTGCCCATATTGTTACTATTGTGCCCCATAGAAGCCCACTATTGTTATTATTGTGCCCTTACATTATTATTGTTATGTCGACTCTGATTATGTTATGACCCCTTAGACTCCTATATATAGAAAGGAGGTCTTTTCATTCGTATCATCTAAGAATTGTTCATTTATGTAATGTAAAGGAGGTTGCCCCCTTGAAGAGGCTGAATTCTAAGGCGTTGATCTATCTTTTCTATCTTTTCTTGAGCTGGTTTCATAACATTTGGTATCAGAGCTTTGGATTCTAGGGTTTCGCTGCTCCAAACTGGTCATCGTGGAATTTTCGCTATAAATTTTTTTCTGCGATGTTTCAGAAGTTGCAAAAAAAACCCATTTGAGAAGAAATCACGTTGAACCTCGGCTCCGAATTTCAGAGCATTTCGCGCTACATTTGCGGAGATATGATTTTAGGAAGTTGGTCGTTTTGCAGACTCCTGAATTTCATTCCAAATAGGTGACCTGGCGAAAATTGTCATAGCTTTCTCTTTGGGGATTGGATTGAAATTTCGTAAGAAGGTGCAGACAGAGGATAGACTGTAGTTTTTTGTATGCATTTTTCAGATCCAAAGGTCGAAATAGTGACACGTGGCACTTCATACAATTTCGCACTTCTGGAAAGATCTATAATCAGGTCATCTTGGGAGATTGTGCATAAATCTTTCTTGGAAAATCCAATTTGGATCAGACTGGTGGCATTGGAAAGAGGACACAGAGGGCTACTATAGATCACAATTTCAGAACTTAAAGATCTGAAAGTACAGAGTTACAGTCGTTTCAAGGTCGAGCTCCTAAAATCAAGAAAAAGCAAGATGAGGAAGTTTGATGGCAAGGATCCGGTAAATTGGATACTTCAGATGGAGAAATATTTTGATCTACATGGTGTACAACTGTTACAAAATGTATGTATTGCATCTTCATATTTAGAACCAGATCAATTTTTATGGTACGAAGGGCTTTGTTCTCGTAAACAACTTGTTACATGGTCAATTTTCACGGAGGAAATGATAGCACATTATGAGGATACAAAGAGCAACACCTTCTTTAGAGAAACACCACAACAATTGGAAAGAGTAAAAGGGCTTTGTGACATAGTGGAAAGAAAAATTATGGAAACCAGGAAGCGTACCCCTCACAACCTACAAGGGTTACACCACAACAATTGGAAGAAAAAAGAGAAAAAGGGCTTTGTTACAATTGTGATAGCAAATGCACTAAAGGTCATAAGTGTGCTGAGAAGAAATTATTTTACATAGAATATGAAGAGGAGGAAGAAAAGGATCAAGAAACATCAAAAGAAGAAGATATACGCCAGGACCCCACCCCAGAGAAAGAAGAAATGAATCAAACCATATCTTGTAAAGCATTGGCAAGAATTACCACTCCTCAAACTCTCAAGATAGAAGGACATATCAAGAAGAAAAAGGTGCAAGAAGTGAAAGATCACATTGAGAAAGAAGAAATGAATCCAACCATATCTTGTAATTCATTGTTTGAAATTACCACTCCTCAAACTATCAAGATAAATGGACGTATCAAGAAGAAAAATGTTCAAGAAGTGAAAGATCACATCAAGCATCAAGAAATGAATCTGACCATATCTTGTAAAGGATTGGAAGAAATTACCACTCCTCAAACTCTAGAGATAGAAGGACATATCAAGAAGAAAAAGGTTCAAGCAGTGAAAGATCACATCGAGCATCAACAACAAGTTCTCCAACTTTTAAAGGATAACACCACTTCGGTGCAAAATCAAACGAAACAACAGGGAGATCAACATCGTAGTGAAAAATGTTTTGATGTAGGTGATTGGGTATTTTTATTGCTACATCTCAAGCAAGCTATTTATGACAAGGAAATGTTGGCAATACTACATGCACTTAAAAAATGGCAACCTTACCGAATGGGAAGACTCTTCAAGGATGAGGATGTGGAAGCATTGTTTTGTGCTATTTATATTATCCAACCAGATTGGATAAACGAAGAAAGGGATGAATGGAAGAAGGACGAAGAAGTATGGCCACTTATTCAAAAGTTGCAAAAGATCCCAATTCAAACAATATTGCCAGAAATTGAAGAGGAAGGAAAAATCATATTGGAACCTGGAGCAGTCACAGAAACAAGAATTCGACAGCTACGAAATCGATCAATTTCAGAGTATCTCATCAAGTGGAAGAACTTACCCGCTGAATATTCCACATGGGAGGACAAGAATTTTATACAAAAGCATCAAGAACTACTCAAGCGTTGAGGACAACACTTTTTGAAGGAGAGGGACATGTTAGGCCCCTATACTACTAGTGTAACCCCTTATTGTTATTAGTATAACCCACTTATTATATTGATGTACCCATGTAGTGCCCATATTGTTACTATTGTGCCCCATAGAAGCCCACTATTGTTATTATTGTGCCCTTACATTATTATTGTTATGTCGACTCTGATTATGTTATGACCCCTTAAACTCCTATATATAGAAAGGAGGTCTTTTCATTTGTATCATCCAAGAATTGTTCATTTATGTAATGTAAAGGAGGTTGCCCCCTCGAAGAGGCTAAATACTAAGGCGTTGAGCTATCTTTTCTTGAGCTGGTTTCATAACACCACAATTTTTAGAACTTAAGCGTTAGCGGGCATTTTAATTTTCCAACAATATCATCCGTTTTTCGGCAAAATTGTCACTCTGTTAGCACACTTTGCGGGTGAAATTGTAGGATGATGGTGGATTTTGGGTAATTTGCGGTGTGATTAGTAGAATATTGGGAAAGGCCACAACTTCTTCAATTTTTTACCAAATCAGGAGTATAAAGAGGATACACGGGCATTTTTGGGCATTCTTGAGCAATTGGAATAGGTTTCAAAGAATTATGAGCATTGTAAACTGATGTATTCACACTTTTTAGCATAATAGAAAGGGCCAAGCCATTGGAAGTTGGACCAAAGAAACGTAGCCCAAGAGGGATGAACTCCTTCATCATGTGTTGATGTGATATTGTTTATGGTGATGTTTATTTCTGTCATTTTTTTTTTGTTTAGTCATTTGTTTATGTTAATTTTCACATAAAAATTACATAAACACACTCAAAAAAACCATGTTTAAACTTGAAAAAAATCACATGAATCCTCAAGCATATTTAAGATAATCTGAAAAGGAATTTTAGCGTAGCAAAACTAATTTTCTTAATTAGATCAATAGAACTTAAATCTTAGCTTCAGATGGGCGAAGCAATCTCTTCCAGCAATGACTTTGTAATTATGGACTTGCGACTCCTCTTCACTAATGGGCACCACATGGGCGCTAATCTTCAACTTCTTGAAGCACCACTTCATTGGTGTTTTCAGAACAAGTTACATTAAGTACAGAGGTAGTTTCCCACATAACCCCCTCACTAGGAGGATGAGTTATGGTTTGGCCATCCAATGCCATGGTCAACTAGTCCACTGAATTGCCCCACGTACTCACCTTTTTGGTTCCCAAGTAGAGTTTTCAACCATCATCCAACAACACTCCAATGGACTACACCCACGTGAAGTCTCTACTCATTCCTTCACCTCTCTTTCCAATGAAATAAGCGTTAATGTGGAGATTGGAGTCAGAAATGAGACATAAATCATGGTCTTTCTTTTTGTGGAAATGGAACATCATGCCATCCCCTCCAATGAAATTAGGATCCTAGCGCATGCCTCCAAGCTTGTCGCAAGCTACATCACATTCACCACCACTAATATTAATAATCTCATTCAACATTACAAAGAATATACTACTAGGTATACTAATGAATAACATTACTTACGAAAAACAATCTTGCAAGTCTTGTAATCCATGTCATAGTTATATGGAAAGTTAGAAGGACAATCATATCCATATCCATAGCATCACTTGTACCATTTATTCTTGTATTTTTCTTTGCCTACGGCAGACGTTGCATTCACCATAAGCATGAGGTAAACAACAATAACAAAAACAACAACGCTCCTTAACATATTTGCAGCCATGATAGATGGATCTAGTAATTGCAAGGATTTGTGGTCCTTGCTTCGCTTCACTACATTGGTGTGATTATTTTCTTCGATATCAATTGCATTTTATTGTTGGTGATGCTTGAGGTAGAGGGTGAAATCAGAAAGAAATCATAGATGTGATCACACGTGATTATTTTTCTATTACATATTAATCACACAACTGTAAAGCATATATAATATTTGTGAGATCCAACAATTTCTATTTTGAGAGATTGTTGTTGAGAAAATATCTCAACTGTCCAATCTGCTCAACAAACCAATCTTACCCAATTTCTAAACTAAAAATTATTCCAAGTTCCCCCCTTAATGCTTACATTATTACATAAGTCGCAAATTACATATAAATCATATCAAGACTAACATGGTCTTCATCAACAATTATGTTCATTCTGGGATCTCCCAGACATTGCTATTTTTCATCACCACATAAGCGATCACTTGATCTTCATTTGAAGCATACTTGCCTCTGACCATCGTTGAGAAGCTTTTTAGAATTGACATTTCTTAACTACCCCGAAGAATAGCTGAGATATTGAATATCTCTATGGACAAGTTTCCATCTTAGTAGTATGCACCAAAATACACACTTCCAGTTATATAGGTAACCTATCTAAATACAAAGTGTTCAACAATCAATTATGCAACTGACCTTTCTTCACACACACATACACACATTAATAAATAATATAACTGATAGTTTTTTAGAAAAGCATGAGAGGCTCTATATTAAATTCATTATCATTGTCACAATATGAGAAGTCCTGAAGGTTGCCCTCTTGCAAGTCTTCAATAGTAGCTATGTTGGCCGGTTCCCTTAATTTTCCATTTAAAAGATCTCTAGCACAAGACATATTGTTGAAGGTTGTATGTCCATGTTTTCGACAGTAAAAACATTCTACTGAGTTCCTGTTTTTATTGACTCTGCGCTTTGAGAATAGTGTCGTCTCATCCTGTGAGTTGTCCTCTATTTTACCTAATTTCATCCTCTTCTCTTCTACTAAAAGTGTTGCACTAATTTCATCTAATGATCGAGAGGAAAATTGACTTAAGGTGAAATAACATTATCATAATTTGAAGGTAAGTTATTTAGAAAAATAACATTAGCATCTTATTCTTCTACTTTGACCTCAATTTCCTCCAGCTACCTTATGAGTGATTTTAGATCATTTATGTGCGTAGACAATAATACCCCATTATGCATTTTGAGTTTGAATAACTGCAATTTCAAAGAGAATTTTGCATTCATGACCTTTTCCCCAAATATCTTGCTTAAGTGTTCCCATATTCCTGAAAAGGACTTCCCTAAGTCTATAAGGTGAATTTGTGAATCCGACAAAGATAATCCTATAATAGACTTAGCTCTTTCTTCCCTTTTCTGCCATTCAACTAATTGTTTTGGATCTTGGGGTGCTAGTTCTAATCCTTTTACTAAGCCCCATAGTTTTTATGCATCAAATTCATTTGGCCTTTCACCTTCCAAGTAAAGAAGTTTGACCCATTAAATTTTTCAACAACTATTTGCTCCATATTTAGAATAAACAACTATAATTGTATTGTTACCTCACAATTTGGCTTTCTAGCTTACAAACAGGGATTTCTAGCTTATGAATAGATCAAAAAATGCAGCTTTAAGTTTGAAGAGACTGCAATATAGAAGATGCATGTAACTTTGCGCTGAAATTGAGTGCCGCAAATTATTTTTGATACAGAGCTAGCTAAAGTATAGAGGGAGGTCGTTGAAGCAATAGTTGAAGACCCGTTTAATCTTTGTGGAAACAACCTTCACACCAATCATTTAATAAACAAGCCTCAGCATAGGCAACAACCTTCATGCCAATCATTTAATAAACAGGCCTCACCTCTCTCTCAAAAACTTCGCTAATAAAAAAGGCAGATTGTAATAATCTGAAGAAGAAAAAAAGGACACATGATCTAGGCTGCTCACAAACTTGCTAAACCTCTGTTACTCTTTGTACTTCACATGAACTCAAAGAATATTAACATAAATGGATTTCATATGTTTGGCATGGGAGCAACCAGAGAATTAAGGAGGCCACAAAACATAATATTGTGGCGGTCAAAACGAAATGCCAAGCATGTCAAAACGAAATGTCAACTGGAGAATTCACTCAACCATCGTCCACTTCAGGCTACAGATCATAGATAGCCAATCCTTCCTTCAAACGTATGAATGAATCGTTGTGGAAAATCGGCAGGTCCATCGAACATTTCTCTTGGGAATGCATAACATAGATCTGTTTGCAAGCGAACACACTGATCACCTTGTGCTTAGAACGATTCTCTTACTCCTCTCACATTTCCCTGGGCTCTCTCAAAAAGAGTTAACCTAGAGCTACCAACTCTGATACCAAGAAAAAAATCAGAAATATGCACACATTTATTTTTCTATTACATATTAATCACACAATTACAAAACTTATATAATGTTTATAAAATCCAACGATTTATATTTAAAAAAATTATTATTAAGAAAATATCTTAACTATCCAATCTACTTAACAAACCAAATCTTACCTAATTTATAAAATAAACGTTATTCCAAATATATTTGTTCCACTACTTCAGCGGTTCGACAACGTATTATAATGTATATATATCTTTATAGTTGCAACCAAGCATGTGCATATGCATTTCCGTAACTGAGATCTGCAATGGAATAATCATGAAAAATTTGTCTGCTTCATGTGCTCTTGGATTGGAATTGGACACCTCTCCTTTTAAGGGTGGCTTTACTCCAATGTGATATTGCTTAAAAATCATTTTTGCTTTTTCATAATAATTGGCACTAGGATGAATAAATTAATGACAGTATATATATGTGATAACTATTTTTTTCTTCGATTTTCACAATTTTCCCCACTTGAACGTTATTCTTGTAACTTGTGCAAGTAATCCGTTCAAGCAAAGTGGACAAACAAACCCACCACTTCTTGTATTCTTCCAGCATTATAAATGTAGTGGTATTTATTTATTTTTGTGAGAAACCTCCCTTCTTGAACTTAATTAATTGAGATTAAGATTAATTGTTGATTTTATTTTTTCTCTTTAACATTACTCTTAATTCCATTAAACTATATAATAATGACGGGTATCATTTATATTTATAATTTCAAGCTTTCCATGAAGGCAATGCCCATTTCCATCCCTATAGATCCATTAATACACCCAATTTGGGCGGGGCGGGTTTACAAGGTCAAAGTTCAAATTTTGAATTTAAATTTGAATATAAATAAATGGTATTAATACGTACAATACTAATTCCATCTGATACATCATTTCGTATACAGTATTTATAATCAATCGAGCTCGCGTCTTGTGTTTCGTATGAAGACATTTCATGGCCATCAATATCAGAAGAATGGATGGGCCTATGTTACGCATGCCTCTGCATTTCAATGACCATCAATACAAACAACCAGATGGATGATCATATCATGAACATCTCCATAACTATTAACCAGAAAGTGTTTGCCTGAAAATTACTTATACGGATTGACTGGTAAATAGATGTCAGAGTCTTCCCATGTACCGATGTCCTTAGAGGGTGTATTAATGGATCTATAGGGGTGGAAATAGGCCTTGCCTGCCTTCCATGAATACCACCACTTTGTATGTTATAAGTGTTTATAAGAAAGGTGCTTATTATAATTTGTGGATAACACCACTTTGTATCTTATGTGTTTATGAGAGTAGTGCATATTATAATTTTAGTGAATAATATCAGTTGGTAGGTTATAAGTGTTATATGAGAGTCATGTTTATTATATTTTTAGATAGGCAAGTTATATTGTAATTATTTTGAGTCAAAAATGTTTGACTTTCTATTAGTTTTGGAAGTTTAAAACAGATTTTATAATGTTTATTAAAGTTAAAAAAAATTATATTAAATTGAGTATTTTGTAAATTAAAAATAAATTTTGATTTTTTTTTTTTTTTAAATTTAAATTTCTATTTTTTCATTAATTCATATAATTGAAACGATTAATTTTATGAAATTATAAATAAAATTTATTTTAAAAAGTTATATTCCACCAAGTGTCATAACTACACACATCACATCAACAATATAGAATAATTTAAATATATGATAAACAACATATATTTAAATACACACATCACATTCCCATTCCCATATTAATTCAATACACACATCAAATCAACATTATAAAATAACTTAAATATATGATAAAGAAAATTAATTATCTAATAAAAATTTAAATTAAATAAATCAACTTTACCCGTGCACAATCCAGTGCCCACCATTTATTAACATTACTCTCAACCTCTCTCTCTTTTACCGCAAGCAGATGATTCAAATGCTGTCTAAGTTTCACTTTCGCTTGTTTTATTTTTGAAAATATTTTAATATATAACAAGCCCTACTTCACCTACGCATATTTCGTGATATACTTCATTAGTGTTGTGAAGCCGTACTTCATTATGGCTGCCAAGCACTAATTATTATCTCAGAATAGTTATCTCAGAATAGTTTTTAATATATTTGGTATATTTTAATTTGATTTAGGCTTACAAATCATTAAAAGCAACTTTTTTTTAAAGATATATCTATAATAACGTACATATTTAATGTAACGTACATATATTTAATATTACATTTCATGGAAATGTTTTGATTTTACAAAACCAAAATAATATTAATAAAAGATTTTTTTCTCCAAAAGTATGTTTAATAAATAAACATATATTAGCAATTAATTATTTTTATTATTTATAAATTTAAATGTACAAATTTGATAAATTGATATTTAAATAGTTATATAAATATTTATTTTTATAAAAAAATCTAACAAATTATTTTATTTTATATATAATGTTATTTTTATAAATCATAAACTATTATTACATAAAAATATAAATAAGTTTGAACATATTATATTTTAATTATTTTAAAAAAGAATACACATTTCTTTAAATAAGCAAATTAAAGAATAACCAAAATTCAAATATTTTCAAAGAAATCAACCCTGTGACATTTTAATGAAAGTTTCATTTGTCTTAAATATATTTGTTAATATAATATAACAAGTTACTCATATAAATATAAATAAAACTATGTATGACAAAAATTAACTAATTATTAGTTTAAATTTAATATTCCACCTTTGTAAATTGCAAGAATAAGTAAATATTGAAATCCAAACAAATTGGACCTTTAGCATGGAACCCTTAAGAAATAGACATGTATGTTTTGGACATTGTCTTATGTCCTATATTGACATCATCTAATTTTTCATTATTATGAGGGTTTTTCAAATAACATTGTCTATATTGATGAGAGTGTGTTTTATGATACTGCATATGTCTATATCATTTTAATCAACTATTTCGATAAATTAATGATAATTGGGGTCACAATTGGCATGGAGCACACCAATCCTTAACATGGATGTATTTTTTCCCACATGGTTTTAAACTAACAACCTTTTCACCACGAAATGTCTTAACAGAACACCCTGTCACTGTCTATTCTATGCCCATGAGCAAGTAGGTGGTCATTTTAATTAATTGAATGTTCCACATATTTTTTAATATATCAACTTTATATTATACTACCCTATAATTATTTTCAAAGGGATTAGTCTGCGACCAATTACTTTTTGCATAAGAAACACGTACTAAGTAGCAACATTGCATATTACACTTGTTATAATTTTAATTTTAGTGGGTATATTGCTTTCACAATTAACATTACTATGTGAAGCATAAAAAAATTAATTTTACATAGAGAAAAAAAAATGAATAGTTATTCAATAATTACAATGTTATTAGAATGGTAAAATAAATATGATAAATAAACCAATAATTAAAAATATAACATATATGTTATCATTGTTATGCTTAATTATGTTCCCATGGTTATGGTTAATAGTGTAAGGAGTTTATATCATTTCACATAAAGTTTAAGTTTAAGTAGTTGTTTATTTATTTTCAAGTATTTTTTTGCTACTACAATATCACAACATAATAGCATAATGTAACCTATATATTTATATGTTTTAATTAATGTTAATTGTCAAAATCATATATCTAATATACTTAATCATTACAATAGTATAGGATGCAATTTTAATGGTAGAAGGATATTTATAGAAATTTGTTGTTTTGTACCCACTAATTGTGATAGCAAGTTTAAAAGTGAATAAAAAAAATAAAACATTCTATACAATATCCATATAGACAATAAGTGAAATTAGAGTAGTATTTGATGACAATTTAACATCATACATGTAATGTACCTAAATCCATAGGTAGCCTTATTAAGGAACACATGTTTTTTTTATTTCTTTTGTTTCCCTCAAACTTAACTCTTTTAGCCTTTGGAAACACTTTTTTGTGAAGTAGTCCTTAGTGAGACCCATCATAACATGTTATACTCTTTTTTTGATGCCTCACTAGACTTGTTTAAATCCCTTACCTTGGCTCAATACATACATAATCATGAACCATATTAATTCAATCCATCAAAAACTTAAAAACATGTCAATATCTAGACTAGTGGGGTACTTTTAAATAACACATTAATCACTTTTAAAACATGTCATGTAGCCCTTTCAAAATATCTCATTGTGCCCTTCCAAAGGATGTGTCAAATGCCCAAACAAATGTCAATGAATTTTTTTGAAATATCTCCTTCCTTTAAAATGATCTTATTAATGGAAAGTTATTTAGCTCTTTTAAAATATGGTTGTTGGCTGCCTTCCATGTTCTAACGATGAAGTATCTTTAATGAAAAATGAAGCTTGGTGTGTACGTGATAACCCAAATTCATGGTATTTTGATATCAAATTTGATTTGTTGAATGGTATAGCACCAACTCATCTTGAAGGAAAGAAAAGAAAGGCATTAAGGCTTAAGTCAGCTCCTTTTCAACTAATCAATAATGTTCTTTTTCATAAAAATTATGATCGGGAACAGGAGGATTACCATAAAATACTACAAAAACTCCATTCTCATCCTGTTGGTGGCCACTTTGGTGGGGATACAACTATTTACAAGGTACTAAGAGTTGGGTACTATTGGCTCACTTTATTCAAGGATGCCCACGCTCTCGTCCAAAAATGGAAAACCTACTAAAAGGCTACTGGTAGAGTTAAAAAACCTACCTTTCCCCTTCAACTCGTCATTGTTGAAGCTCCTTTTTAGCAATGGGGCTTACACATAGTTGGTATTGTGGTCCTGTGACCCCCGACTTGTCTCAACAACATAAGTATATTATAACAGTTGTTGATTATTTTATGAGATGGGTAGAGGAAACCTCTTTTTGAGTGGTGAATGCTAAACAGGTAATATCATTTTTAGATTCTAACATTATCACTTGATTCAATATCCTAGAATCATAAGTTTTCAATAATGCATCTTATTTTTCCTCTCATCAACTAGATGCTTATGCCTTAGAGAAATGGATTAAAATTAATTGTTCAACAAACTATACCCTCGGGGTAATGGCCCTATTGAATCTTCAAATAAAAAATTGTTAAAAAACCTGAAAAGAATAGTGTTTGAGCATCACAAAAATTGGAATATTTCTATGTTTAACACATTATGGGTTGATCAGGTATGTCTGAAAATTGCAATTGGTAATTCTCCCTTTTTCCTTGTGTATTGTAGAGAAGTGAAATTTCTTCCTTTGAATATCTTTCTTCCTTTTCAACAGTTGTCTCAAAAAGTACAAGAAGTTGAATGTTCAACCATGCAAAACAAAATCAATTCCTTACCCAAATTGGAAGAAGAAAGAGAGGAATCTAAATAAAAGTTGCATTAACGCAAGAAATTATAAAACGTTGGTTTGATGGAAAGTCTTCTTCTGATCGAAACTTTGATGTAGGTGATTTGGTTCTTAAATGGGACAAAACACACGAGGACAAAGGGGAGAATTCAAAGTTTCATAGGTTATGGCTGGGACCTTTCATTGTTACAAAGAATATTGGTCATAGCACATTATGCTTGCAAACTCTAGAGGGATAATCATAACTCCTTCCAGTCAATGGGAAATGTCTCAAAAAATATTTTTCTTGAATCTCTGTGGGGAAGTTTTAATTTTGTAAATATTACTTTGATGTTTTCATAAAGTTATGTTTTTTAATATGTTTCTAATTTTTGTTGTTGCTATTTTGTTTTGATGAGTCCACTATTTGAAACAAACAAATTTCTTTAGGAAATCTCATTTAAGAAAAGTATTGAACAAATGTTTTTGTTTTTTTTATTATCTAACACATTGAATAGTTTTCTTTAACTTTTCACTAATTATAGAAATAGTTTTCTATTCAATATATCTAAAAACTTTATCATCGCTATAGAAACAATCTCTAAATTAGTCCAAATTTTATTAAGGGAAATCAATATTCAGGCAACAAAATTTTAATAGACAGTTAATTGGTGTAAGGTTGGTGATGGAAAAATTCATCCACCACTCTTGAGGAGTCTTTTTTGTTCAAATCGGATTCCTCACCTATTAGAGGATCCATTTTGGGGTAACTTACTCATTATATTATGTTACTACTAATAAGAAGGATGAAGAACAGGAGGTATCATTATGAGCCAACCTACCATGATCATGGATGATTGAGAAATGACATTTCCATAATTGGCCACCAAATCAGGGTGATGGATTTTAGTCATTATACTTTAAGACAAGAGGTCTCATCACGAGTTAGCTTGTTCATTTCCTAATCTTTTGTGAATGGTAGTGTTATCAATTGGCCACCAAACCAGGACATTGGTCTTTAGCCAAACACTGAAAAGTAAATAAAATTAAAATAAATTTATGAATCAAGACCCTAACAGTGGGATAAAAGCATCCTCATTTAGGTTAAATGACATCCATGTCGAGGTTATGAACGCTTGAATGGTAGCAGAGGCAATGCATGTGGTATTGAAGTCATGTTTATACTGCCTACCTGGTTAGTTGTTTCCTTTTCTGAATTTATTGTTTATAAATTCTCTAAAAATCTACGAGTCATGTTTCATTTTATTGAAGTTTAGGTATGGTGATGCAACTTATGAATAGGTATTACTAAACAAATAATGTATTTTAATCAGTCCTAAGCTGAATTAAAGTAATCAATTCTCAGTTTGTTTGGCATTTATTTTTATGTAACATCTTATTTATATTTCCTTTATATTACATAGTTTTTTAGTCAGAGATAAGCAGTTCATCCATTGAGTCACCAATTGTTGGTTGTCCAACAACCTCCCCTTACATTTTACAAATGAAATGGGCCCCTCTTTTTCTTTTTTGTGTATTTTGAGTTTACTTTTTTGTTTTTATGACCTAGAATGATGATTAAGCCTTTAAAGCAGAGGTTTTCCTCTTCTGTGACGAGTTTGTGAATTTCTTCTAGACTTTGACACAATTTTCTTTTTAATGATACATAATTTAATGATGATCTCGAAAGAGATTAGCTATAGTTTCCAAATAATTAGTTAATATATATTGGTACTTTCTAGACAACTTAATAATATTTTCATACTTTTATTCACATTATAATCTTTTTATTATTATGAATAAACTAGACAACATTGTGGTTCTCTTGGATCAACTATGGGATTGTGATTATGTCTAGAACAAGTTCCTATACCCTAGTTTCATATTGGAATCGGGCTTTTGACATGGTGCTTTATATGCCTTTGAATTGGATGATCAATCACTTAATTATTTTTGGGACCTTGTTGTAACATGTAACCTACAACCATTTTATATGTTGTTTATACTTTGCATTATATCAAAGGTTTCAACCTTAAGACTTATGACATCACCATGTGCTACTTATTTTGATAACTATAGTTCTAATGGTTGTTATTATGCCTTAAGGTGATATAACCTGACTCCTTGTACTAGCATTATTTTCGTTATTTATTTTCTGATGGTAAAATCCCGGTGCATTTATGTGATGGATACATTACAATTGTTTAAATAATACTTGGGATTATGTGTTGTTGAATAGATCATATATATGGGAAATGACATGGGCTTACCATACTGAATTGGAAACTATATATTTGAACACCTAAACATTAGTCATGTGATCGAAAAATTCATGGACATTGTCGTTTATGATTAGTATGTGGTTGATATCATTTTGACTCAGTACTGTCAGTCCTTTTCCAATGGGTTATCCCCATGATTTTGGTCTCATTCAACATACCCTGCATTCTGGTTTAGTTTTTCCTCTAGCATTTGGGTTATCTGTGATTAGGGAATTTTTCCTCGAAACTCTACCAAGCTTGCATGTCATTTTTCCTAAGAAAAATAATTGTTAAATGTCCTTGGTTGTATTGGAATACCTCTTGTAGTTTAAATAGAACTCATTGAGGGTTAAATTATAGAATCCTAAGAGGGATATCTCACCCTTTTTCAACAAGCTGGATGGTGGGATTTTGTTAAATGTTTCCAAGGCTACAACGATGAGGTGGTTAAGGATTTCACCTCCACTTTTAATGGTCGGAAATCCAGGGTTGGCGTTTCTAGCTTTTAAGAACTACGTGTATAATGTCAAAGGTATGCCAATCAGTGCTCTTAAAACTAAATGGCAAGATTTATTGTATTTTTTTAGGTGCTTTATTACTTCTGAGGGAAGATATGGATTTGTTTTGATATACCATATACATCTGTTAATGGTCTTTCTCAATTTCAAGCTTAATCTCCACTCCTATTTACATAAGATCCTCTCTAAAATGGCAAAGTTTTACAAAAGGGAGTGTAAGAATCTTGAGCAATCTTTGTTTCATCACAATTTGATTTGCATTATGGTAAAACACCATTTGGTTAAATATGGAGGTGCCTCAGACACATTCCTTCTCCGAAATCGCATTGATAGATCCCATATTATGGATCAATAGGAAATCCCCGCTAAGGTTTCATCCAATTTTCAACCAACTAGTTTGGCGCTCTCTCACTCTCACGTTATTGACAATTTTGGCCCTGGTGAGTTGTGTCATTCTGATGGGTCAAAATTATTTGATAATGCTAGGTTTAAAACCCCTGATTTAGTGCTTGTTCATATAACATGAAGTATGGCAAGGAAATCAAAGTTCCACCACATTAAATAGGAACCTGAATCTAGGGATAATGTCAAACTAACTTTCTCAGACCATGATCTCCATTCTTAGCCTACACGGGAAAAGGAAAATCACCAGCTAGACCCAAACCCTCAATCCAGAGTGAAGAGTAAACAATTAGAGTGGAAAATATCCAAAGCAAGGCATAATAGGGACACAAATGTCCTTGTTAAAGAAGTCTATGTTGATCTTGAATCTCATGTTGAGAATCTATTGAGGAAGAATAAACCTCAGCCTGGTTATAACTCTAGATCATAGATGATGATGATGATAACACCTAGGATGGTGGAAGTAAATCTAATAAACACCCCCAGTGCAAGACTAACTCTGATAAGTCTATACACGACATGTATTGGCATCGAAAATATTTGGTTATGGTCCCTCACCTTGAACACTGGGTTAATCAGCTTATACAGGAAAATAATCAACTCAAAATGCTTAATCAACTAAGGGATAATCAAAATGATAAGAAGTCTTCAGGGTATGAGAAGAAAGGGCAGTGAGTGAACACTCACATAATCATTAAATCACCTAATGTCAAAGTTGTCATTACACCAGATTCACATGATCCAAATAATGCTAGATAAATATTTTGTTAATTGTCTATTTTCAGGACCATGGATTTTGAAGGTATGTTTTATATTTGATTCATTATGTTAATTATAAATTCCACTACAAAATCAAATATTTCATAGCAACCTTATTTCAATAATAAATTTTTATTATTAACAACACTTAATTTGTGAACAGTTTATCCTTATTTATCAAATGTTGGCACCAATTTGCACAAAATCAGTTATTATGGATATGATGTAGTTATTCCAAATCTCGCATGGATACCATGTTAGTTAATCATGTTAATTTCTTTCAAACCATTGTGAATCGATCGATGGGTCATGATAGTGAATTATATTTTTGAAAAGGCTATTTTTATTTTCAAGATTTAGTTTAGAATATCATGGGGCTTATCATCATGTATATAAAGCCATAGTTTTGAGAGGAAAGGAGAGGGTGGGGAGGATGATATTAAAAATATAGTGACTATGTAACTTGTTACTTAGTATCTATACGTGTTATTTTGGTTTGAACTATTTCAGCAAATTAATGCTTATATATTTGTGTGTGTGTGTGTGTGTGTGTGTGACATTTTAAATTTCATGGTAGTTGTTATTACTATTTTATAGTATTCTTTTTATAACCCTGTTTTGAAAAATTATAAAGAAATAACTACGTTGTTTCCATGACCTTGATCTATGAAAAAATTGTGATTTAACTTTTGAAGACCTCTGATTGTATTAACAGTGACTTAACCTTCCAATACCTTTGATCGTATCAACCTTTCAAGACCTTGTTAGCCCCCTAATTTGCTCTCTTTTTGTCATTTTCCCCTTCCTAAATCATAACCATTTACCACTGTTTTACCTCTCTTATACACCCTCATCTTGCACCAGTCCAAGAATGGTGACATATTTTGTATGCACTTTATTTTCCATATTTTTAACTTAACTTAGCATTATTTAATCATTTATTACATGATTTCTTACTTTTAATCACTCTTTGTAACTTATCGATATCTCCAATGTTTATTTGGTAGTTATAGTACTTACCGTGACCGCTGATCCTAGTGCAGGATCAGATCTTGCACCATTGCCAGCACAACAAATCCTTGCAGCAGATCCGAACCTCCTTGATCACCACCTCGTTTTGAGCAGCTTCAGCCATGACAACAAGATCAATCCAAAGGCAGCCGAGATCGAATTGCCCCGTTTTGTGTTAGGCCCCTATACTACTAGTGTAACCCCTTATTGTTATTAGTACAACCCCCTTATTCTATTGTTGTACCCATGTAGTCCCCATAGAAGCCCCTATTGTTTTTAGTGTGCCCCATAGAAGCCCACTATTGTTATTATTGTGCCCTTACATTATTATTGTTATGTCGACTCTGATTATAATATGACCCCTTAGACTCCTATATATAGAAAGTAGGTCTTGTCATTTGTATCATCAAAGAATTTTTCATTTGTGTAATATAAAGGAGGTTGCCCCCCTCGAAAAGGTTGAATTCTAAGATGTTCATCTATCTTTTCTATCTTTTTGTGCGCTGGTTTCATAACATTTGGTATCAGAGCTTTGGATTCTAGGGTTTCGCTACTATAAATTTTTTCTTGCGACGTTTCAGAAGTGAAAAAAAACCCATTTGAGACGAGATCGCGCTGAACCTCGGGTCCGAATTTCAGAGCTTTTCGTGCAATATTTGTGGAGATATGATCTGAGGAAGTTGGTCTTTTTGTAGACTCCTAAATTACATTCCAAACAGGTGACCTAGGTAAACGCATCATAACTTTCTCTCTAAGCATCAGATTGAAATTTCATCAGAAGTTACAGAAAGAGGATGGATTGTAGTTTCTTGTGTACATTTTTCATATCCAAAGGTCGAAACAGTGACACGTGGCATGTCATACAAGTTTGGTCTACTAAACTAGTCTATAATCAGGTCACCGTGGGAGATTTCGCATAACTCTTCCTTGGAGAATCCAATTTGGATTAGACTAGTGGCATGGGAAAGAGGACGCAGAGGGCTACTGCAGGTTGCGATTTCAGAACTAGAAGATATGAAATTACAAAGTTACAGTCATTTCAAGATCGAGCTCCTAAAATCAAGAAAAAGCGAGATGAGGAAGTTTGATGGCAAGGATCTGGTAAATTGGATACTACAGATGGAGAAATATTTTGATCTACATGGTATACCACTGTTACAAAAGGTATGTATTGCATCTAATTATTTAGAACCGAATCAATTTTTATGGTATAAAGGACTTTGTTCTCGTAAACCACTTGTCACGTGGTCAATTTTCATGGAGGAAATGATAGCACATTATGAGGATACAAAGAGAAACTCCTTCTTTAGCCAATTGATAAATCTCAAACAAAAGGGTTCAATGGAAGAGCACATTGAGGACTTTCAAAAATTGAATAGAAGGGCAAATTATATTCCAGAGAAGCAAAGGATTGATGTCTTCATAGGGACTTTAAAGGATAACGTTCAACATGAGGTTTGTTTTTGGGAACCTGATTCATTGGAGGAGGCATTCGAGTTGGAAAGAAAAATTGAAAGCGAAATTATGGAAACAAGGAATCCCACCACTCATGACTATAATTATGGAAGTGTTTCTTCTCCTAGCCTTCCACAACCTACAAGGCTTACACCACAACAATTGGAAGAAAAAAGAGAAAAGGGGCTTTGTTACAATTGTGATAGAAAATGCACTAAAGGTCATAAGTATGCTGAGAAGAAATTATTTTACATATAGTATGAAGAGGAGGAAGAAAAGGATCAAGAAACATCAAAAGAAGAGGATATACACCAAGACCCAACCCCAGAGAAAGAAGAAATGAATCCAACCATATCTTGTAAAGAATTGGCAAGAATTACCACTCAAACTCTCAAGATAGAAGGACATATCAAGAAGAAAAAGGTTCAAGAAGTGAAAGATCACATCGAGAAAGAAGAAATGAATCCAACCATATCTTGTAATGCATTGGCCAGAATTACTACTCCTCAAACTATCAAGATAGAAGGACATATCAAGAAGAAAAATGTTCAAGAAGTGAAAGATCACATCAAGCATCAAGAAATGAATCCAACCATATCTTGTAAAGCATTGGAAGAAATTACCACTCCTCAAACTCTCAAGATAGAAGGAAATATCAAGAAGAAAAAGGTTCAAGTAGTGAAAGATCACATTGAGCATCAACAACAAGTTCTCCAACTTTTAAAGGATAATGCCACTTTGGTGCATAAATGAATGAAAAAATAGGTAGATCAACATCAGAGTGAAAAATGCTTTGATGTAGGTGATTGGGTATTTTTACAGTTACATCTGAAGCAAGCTATTTATGAGAAGGAAATGTTGGCAATACTACATGCACTTACGAAATGGCGACCTTACCCAATGGGAAGACACTTCAAGGTAAAAATGGATCATGATAGCCTTAAATACATTTTAGAACAAATATTATCTTTAGAAGAACATAAAAAATGGGTCAAAAATATGTTGGGTTATGACTTTGACATCATCTATAGAAAAGGGAAGAAATTTTTTTGTTGCAGATGCACTCTCAAGAAAGGATGAGGATGTGGAAGCATTGTTTTGTGCTATTTCAATTATCCAACCAGATTGGGTAAATGAAGCAAGGGATGAATGGAAGAAGGACAAAGAAGTGTGGCCACTCATTCAAAAGTTGCAGAATATCCTTGTTCAAACAATATTGTCAGAACTTGACGAGGAAGCAAAAATCATATTAGAACCTGGAGCAGTCACAGAAATAAGAACCCGACAGCTACGAAATTGATCAATTTTAGAGTATCTCATCAAGTGGAAGAACTTACCTGTTGAAGATTTCACATGGAAGGACAAGAATTTTATACAGAAGCATCAAGAACTACTCAAGCGTTGAGGACAACACTTTTTGAAGGAGAGGGGCATGTTAGGCCCCTATACTACTAGTGTAACCCCTTATTGTTATTAGTACAACCCCCTTATTATATTGTTGTACCCATGTAGTCCCCATAGAAGCCCTTATTGTTATTAGTGTGCCCCATAGAAGCCCACTATTGTTATTATTGTGCCCTTACATTATTATTGTTATGTCGGATCTGATTATATTATGACCCCTTAGAATCCTATATATAGAAAGGAGGTCTTGTCATTTGTATCATCGAAGAATTTTTCATTTGTGTAATGTAAAGGAGGTTGCCCCCCTCGAAGAGGCTGAAATCTAAGACGTTCATCTATCTTTTCTATCTTCAACCACGACAGCAAGATCGATCCAAAGGCAGCCGAGATCAAAACTGTGAAGAATGAAAGTTGGAGATTGGTTATGGCCAGTTTTGTTAACTGTCTAAGTTTAAATCCTGAGAAGCTAAATTCTGTGGTTGGTTATGTAATCGGTTAAATGATATATTTTGGCCCTTGGCCAAAGATCTATATAATGTAGAATGTAAATAGGACTAGGGGAGTTATTTTTGGATAGAATAGAGACACGGCCAGAGAGGCAGTAACAGGTAGCTATATTTTGTTATCATTCGAATCTGGGTTGGATGATGTATTCACGCATGTACTTGCCTCAATGAATTAATAAAAGGGAGCTCCGCCTCATGTTTTATAAATCACATTTCTGTATTTGAGCTAATGAATTGATTGAAGTACTGAGCAACGTTTTTATTTAAAAGGGAAACGCACTGGTTGGCTAGGGCCCAGCCAACCCAGCACGTTTACCCTATTTCCTGTTTCCTGTAATTTGTGTTTATATTGTCAAGTGTGATTTAATTTCAAGCACATGCATTCCTGTCTGAGTGAAAGCGGATCCGTTGTGTGAAGTAGCTAAATTTCCTTTCTTGCACTTGATTTCAGATTGGTTTTCCCCGCCTGGTCCAAGCAGGAGAAATAAACCTGCACCAGTGCACGTTGGTGTGATATTTCCTTTTCTATAGTTCTGTTTGGTTGGTTTTCCTCGCCTGGTCCAAGCAGGAGAAATGAACCTGCACTAGTGCACGTTGGTGTGATGCAGCAAGCCTTCTTAGTCTACTTCTCACAATTTTCTTTCTTTCATTAAATGCTTTATGACAGGATAAATGTATATGGATTGTTTCTTTATTTCTGCACTCTGTCAAGATTAGAAACATTCATTTTTTATGTGTGCAATTTGATTTAACAGTATAATAGCACTTGCAGTAACTAAGCACTCATTTTAAGAATTAAATGCTAAGTGTAAGAAGCTCTGATCCAGTGCAAGAACTAGTTTCTTGCCATAGGATCTGAGTGCTTTGAACCTGGAAAAGTTCAAGCCCTTACAGGAAGTAAAACACCTTTAGTAAAGACACCATTTATACCTTCTGCATAAATCTCTGTTCCTGCACTAGTGCAAGCAGACTGCGATAGTGCAGGACAAATTAGTGCAAGAAGGAAATCTCTAAAGGAGCAGGTTTAAAGGGCCCATCTGATGAGACTGCTAAGTTTCTTTGCTAAAGAAAAACACACACTAAGTAGTTAAACAATAGTTAGCTAGAGCGATTGCTCCTTTATTTTTAATTCCCTTTTGCAAATGCATTCTTCCTTGTTCTAGTCTTAGATTATTTTGATGGTTCAAGTTGCCTTTTTCTCTTTTTAGTTTGATTCTGCAACCTTTCCTTTAAATAAAGTAGGGATTTATTATAGAAAGATTCATACCATCTCTGGCATTGCCTATGCTTCATCTCTAAGTTTACGGATCCCCTAGGTTGACAAATTAAGTGTTGAGGAGTTTGCTTAAGTGTAATTCCTGCACCCAACATTTTGGTGCCGATGCCGGGGAAGCGATTTGATTTGGTAAGAATTTTCTGATTATACAATAGAGGTAATTTTTCCTTTATTCTTGCAATACTGTTTGGAAAAGCTTCTTTGAAGGAATTTTACTAGTGTTGATTGATTTCTGACAACATTTTTTTATTAGAAATTGTTTGTTATTTTTCTTTCTTTTTTGAAATGAATGCCTAGAAAAGGTAAGGGTTCGAAGCCCATTAATGGTCGAAATAATTTTGAAAACAATTCTCATATTGGGTCTCCTTCTGTGAGCAGGAAGCCCAATCCAATTCAAACCCATCACGCAGGAACAGTCCACCTGGATTCTAGTGACAACATCTCAAGTGTGGTTCAGTCTATTGGAAGTAAAAGGGAAACAATGGCAAACCATGAAGATCATGTGGAAGGGACTGGTGAAAACAAGGTAAGTAGGGAACAATCCACTTTTTTGTTTCCAATTGTGGATCCTTATACTGTGGTGCAATTGAAGAATATTCCACCATCAACTCTCCCTCATTTCCATGGTAAAGTTCATGAATATCCTAACTCTTTCCTATTCGAGCTTGATATTCTGTGTAGAAGTTATGATTATTCAACTGACACTCAGAGTTAAGATTATTTCCTATTACTCTCAAGGACTCAGCTCTACACTGGTTTATGGGGTTAGGAGGAAACACTATATCCTCTTGGGATCAGATGAAGAGAGTGTTCTTGTCTAAATATCAAGAATATTGCAAAACTCGGGACATGCAGGATGAGATTTTTACAATCATACAAGATGATGATGAAACTCTTGAAGATTACCTAGAAAGATTTTTGTATATTTTACAAAGGTCAAAACTTAAGCTTGATTCCAGTACTATTAGAACCTTGTTCTTAAGAGGACTTACTGATAATACTAGAAATAATTTAAATCTATTAGGATAAGGTGATATTTCTCAACAAACTTTTGAACAAATTTGTGAATTATGTAGGAAATTTTCAAGAAATCAGTATAGATCCAGTGGAGGAACTCGAAACGGAAATAGAAAAACTGAATCTACTGATGCTATGATTATTGGACTAGAAAATAAAATGGAAAACATGAAAATTGATATAATGAATATTGTTACCAAACAGTTGGGATCTTTAAAATTTCAGCAAAAAACTCATGAAGGAACAAGAGTCATTATGTATTTTCTGTCCTAAATGTAGAGACAAGCATCCTCCTAAAGAGTGTCCTCTTAATTTGAAAGAAACTAATAAGTGTGATATTTGTGCAGAGGACCATGTCACAGAAAAATGTCCCCCTATACCAGGACTTAAAGTTGTATTTACAGGGGGGTAGCCTAAAGCTGAATACTTGTATGCTATGGGAGCATGAAGAAATTGGCCGCAGGTAGGTGCAGGTATGGCTCCTGAATTTTCTCCACACTATTTTGGTTATAATTCACATGCATATTCTTATCCTAACACTAATCAGCAGTGGCAGTATTGGAATCAATATCAGCATGGGCAACCTTCTCAACCATGGCAACAAGGTTGGAGAGGACCAACTCATTCTCCATATTCCTACCAGTCACCTATGCAGTCACATCCATCTACGCATACACCTTATTCCTTGCCTCAACTTCCGAGTCAGTCTACTCCGCCGTTGCCTTTACCTCCACCTTTTCGACCTCCTCGGTTGCCTGCTCAACCTATGCCCAATCCTAACAATAATAAAGAAGTGCAAATTATATATGTAACAAACCGACCTTAACCATTCAAGTACCAGTCTATTCCAGTTGGGGTTCATGATATTCAATTAAGATCAGGAAGGACTATAACAGTAGAAAATCAAAAGCAACCTAGAGTGATTGTTGAAGAGAAAGGAGAAGAGGAAATTCTTAACCATTCTCTGAAATTTGTCACTAAGCAGCCCTTACCCTCTGAATCCTTGCCATCTTCTTCCAACCAGCCTCCCTTCCCAGAGAGGCTAGTAATGGAAAGAAGTGAGCCTATTTTTGAGACTAGCTTGGCATCAGAGCTTCAAAATCTTTTCATTAAGATACCTCTGCTTCAAGCCATCAAAGAGATCCCTATTTGTACCAAGATTATTAAGGAACTCTGTCTCAATAAACTCAGGAGGAAGAGATTGGAACCCCAAACCATTCAATTTGTTGGTAGGGCAGCAGAGTTGATGACGGGATGTGTGTATATGGAAAAATATACTGATCCTGGAAACCTTGTTGTCTCAGTTCAGATTGGTAATGTCCTTGTCTCTAATGTTCTTATAGACCTGGGGGCAGCCATTAATGTCATGACTAAGCAAACCATGGATCAACTTCGGTTATCTCATCTTCGCCCTACTCCCACTGTGCTTGAATTAGCAGATAGATCTAAAATTAAGCCAGAAGGAGTATTGGATGATGTGATCATCTCATTAGATTCTTGAGAATATCCTATTGATTTCATTATTCTTCAGCCAAAGAACCCAGTAGGAGGACATCCCTTGATCTTGGGACGACCATGGCTTGCTACAGCCGATGCATATATTGATGTCATTCCAGTGATATGTATATTTCACGTGGAGATTCTAGGAAGAGAGTTACCTTATACCCCCCTACCAGATCCATTTAGGACCTTCGAGATACTTTATGGTTGGAAAAAAGTAGTGATGAGGAGACTTAGCCCATTTCCCTTATCCATTAGTATGTTGGGTCTTCACAAGAAGATGAGATTCAAGATTTCCTTAATAATGTAGACACTATGCCTAATTTTGAGCTATTGAGCCATATTTTCAGCCTAGATTTTCAAGATAATCATGATTCTCATTCTTCTAAACCGCTGCATTTGACCACTCCCTTGAGTACTCCTGAGCCTGATACTACTCTTGTTGAGATTAGTCCTGGTAAATCCTTGCATATTAGTTTAGATTTGGACTCATATCAGCAGAAGCAACTTGTGAATTTGTTGCAAAACCATCTCAATGCCTTTGCATGGGGCTATGAAGATATGAATGGTATTCCTCCTAAAACTTGTACACATCATATCTATATTCGGGAAGGAACCCGACTTGTCTGACAACCCCAAAGGCGAATGAATCTAGCTCTAAGAGATATTGTGAAGGAAGAAGTACAGAAACTCTTGGATGCCTATTTTATCTAACCTATTTCCGACAGTCAGTGGGTCTCTCCATTAGTACTAGTACCTAAGAAAGATGGAAGGTGGCATATTTGTATTGATTATCGAGAATTAAACAGAGCCACTCTCAAAGATTATTTCCCTCTCCCTTTCATTGACCAGGTGCTTGATACCCTTGCAGGAAAGAAATATTTTTCCTTTTTGGATGGCTTCAGTGGTTATAACCAGATACAGATTACACCAGAAGATCAAGATAAAACTAATTTTACATGTCCATGGGGTATATTTTCTTATAGAGTGCTTCCCTTTGGTTTATGTAATGCCCCAACTACCTTTCAAAGGGCAATCCTGGCCATTTTTGTTGATCTAGAATTTGTAGAAATTTATATGGAAGACTTTTCTATGTTTGGTGATTCTTTTCAGGAAGCTCTCGAAAATCTAGAAAAAGTACTTCTTCGTTGTCAGGAAGCCCATCTCGCCTTGAGTGACAATAAATGTAGATTAATGTGCAAAGCGGGAGTGGTACTTGGCCATTTGATTTCTGGTAAAGGTATCCAGGTTGATCCAAAAAAAATCGAAATCATTCTGCATCTTCCTGCACCCAAAACTCAAAGGGAAGTAAGAGGTTTTTTAGGACATGCTGGTTACTATAGGAGATTCATTGAAAATTTTTCTAAGATAGTTGCCCCTCTTTTCTGACTTCTAGCTAAGGATAGTGAATTTTCTTGGACCACAGCTTGCCAATAGTCTTTTGAAACATTGAAGGAAAATTTAGTACATGCACTAGTTTTGAGAGGTCCTAACTAGTCCCTACCTTTTCACATTTCCTCTGATGCTTCAGATTTGGCTATTGGCGCAGCTTTAGGACAAGAGGAAAATAAACAATCCTATGCTATTTATTATATTAGTAAGAATTTGTCTTCCGCTGAATTAAATTATATAATTACAGAGAAAGAGTTTTTAGTTGTAATTTTTGCAATTAATAAGTTCAGGCACTATATTATAGGATATGAAGTATTTGTACATACTGATCATTCCGCGATTAAATATTTGATGAACAAGCCATTGACTAGCGGTAGAGTGACTAGGTGGTTACTATTGTTGCAGGAATTTAATATTACTATTGTTGATAGACCAGGAAAATCTAATGTTGTAGCAGATTTTCTTTCTAGATTAGATAATCTTGGTGAAGCAATTCCTGTTAATGATGATTTTCTGGATGAACATCTTTTTGCTATGTCAACAGATTCTTCGTGGTTTGCTGACATTTCTAATTACTTGGTTACTGGAAAAACACCACCCCACTTGTCTGCTCGTGAAAAGCAGAATATTATTCAGAAAAGTGTTGCATACTCCTGGATTCAAGGAGATCTCTTTTACACTGGTCCAAATCTGATTATTCGTAGGTGTGTAAGAGAAGAGGAAGTGTTTGACATATTGAAATCTGCTCATGGTGAACCTTGTGGAGGCAACTTCGCTGATAAGCAGACTGCATATAAAGTATGCGTGCTGGTTACTTTTGGCCTTCCTTGTTTAAGGATGCAAAACAATATGTCAAGCGTTGTGATAGCTGTCAGCGAATGGGCCAGCCTAATCAAACCAATGAATGCCTTTATGCCCCCAAGTTATGATCGAGCCATTTGAAAAATGGGCTATTGATTTTATAGGTCCAATAAATCCAACGTCATTAAGTAAAAAGAATATCTTGGTTTGTATAGATTTTGTTACAAAATGGGTAGAAGCTAAAGCTGTTTCTTTTGCTACAAAAAGAGTTGTTATTGATTTTCTTTTTACTAAAATATTTACTAGATTTGGTGTGCCTAGAGAAATTGCTTCTGACAATGGTCCGCAGTTTATTTCTAATCTGGTACAGGATGTGATGGAGCAATATAAGATTCGGTACAGGAAATCCACACCGTATCACCCGCAAGCAAATGGCCAGGTGGAATCCACAAACAAAGTGATCGAGTCCATTCTTACAAAGACAGTAAATATGCATCGGAAAGACTGGGTTGAAAGATTACCAGAAGCTTTGTGGGCATACAAAACCACTTGGAGAAATAGCACGGGACATACACCATATGCGCTAGTATATGGCAAATAGGTTCTGTTACCAATTGAATTCCAGATCAAAACTTTCAGAACTGCAGTTTAGTTAGGACTAGATATCTCTGAGGCACAACAACAGTGTCTTCTCCAATTAAATGAGTTAGATGAATTTCGTAGGGATGTTGTTTAGCAGAAGATACTAATTCAGCATCAACGCAAAAGGTGGCATGGCAAGTCTATTCAGAAATAGCAATTCCAACAAGGTGATTGGGTGCTCCTTTATGATTCTAGATTTGAAATCTTTAAAGGGAAATTCCATACACATTGCATGGGACCTTATGAAGTGATCTGAGTATTCGAGAATGGAGCAGTAGAAGTTAAAACTATTGATGGACAAAATTTAGTATTCTTGGTAAATGGACACAGATTAAAGAAGTATTTTCAGCCACTTACTAGGAAAGATTTTACATAGCAAGTTCAACAGCAATTCGGGACGGTAGTGGTGAATGGTAATACCAACCTTTTGAAAAAATGAAATCTTCTTCTTCTTAAAAATGAAAAAAAAAAAAAAAGTAAAGAAAAAAAATACATTTTCCTATAATTATGAAAATTAGTTCGCTGACATGATTGCAGAAGGATCAACCTGAAAACCAGCTTGCTAGCAAGAAGATCAAAAATTTTGAATAAAAGAAAACGTTGCTTGATCTTTAGATATGCTAGCGACCACCAAGTAAAAGCAGGTTCAACAGAACCAACCTTTTTACAATTGGGGTAATTAGCATGGATATTTTTATTCAAGTAACGCTTAATTTTAACTGCAGTTATTTTTTCTTGCACCGGTGCAAGCAAACCTTCCAGAAAATTTTCTGCCTTTCTTCATATTCCACTTTTGTAATATTCCCTCAGTTTTCTTCTTCAATCCCAAAATGATTAACCTTCCCATATTCTTCTGAATTTACCCTGTCCGTTTCAAAAAAAATCCCACTTTACCCTTGAATTTTTTCCCTATCCCACTTCTCTTTATCTCCTCTTGTGGTACTATTCCTAGAATCCCTGTAACAGAATTCCTTCCCATTCTAAAATTTCCCTTTTCCCACTTCTTTGTTCCCTCATGAATTCATTGCAGGGTCTCGCGCACAAAGAGCAAAAGGATATGGTCTGAAGTATCAAGAAAGGGTGAAGCAAATTTCTAGTATAAAATTGAGGAATTCTAGCCTATATTTTATTTAAATTCTTTGTTCTTTTTTAGATATTATGCTTGCACTAGTGCAAGCATTTTGTTCTATATGATAATGCAAGCAGAATGGTACTAACAGAATAACATAATTTAAGTGGTGCAAGCAGACTAGTGCAAGCATGCACCCTGTCAGAAACATAGCACAATTTGTTCTTTTCATAGTATACGTCATAGGAAAGTGGTCATCATGAAAATTTATAAGGAGTCCTTTCACTTAGTCGACGAGTACTCATGCTATCATATTAACTAGGAGAAAATTATTTAAAGTACAAGGTGTTTTTAAGTTAAGAATCATGATCATTTTTTAATGAATGCTAAGTTCTATTTTTTGAATTATGAAGGAATGTAGAAGTGTTTAGCCATTTCTTGGACATAATTACCCCTTTCCACCATAATCCTAGATGTCCTTCACTCATAATGATTACCTCACCTAGCTGTTAAAACACCGTCGCAAGTACCAATCCGACCTGATTTCAAAGATGTTGTGCATCCATGGCTATTTCAGTGGAATGAATAGGTGATAAGATGGAAAGGATGGTGGACAGTCGGATCCCTATCTATAAGAACAAATTTTCTCGGTGTTGCATGTAAAATTCTCGACTATTCATAGCTGTTAAGCAGCGATGCCTCCTGTTCGGAGCAAACCTTCGTCTCTCAGTAGGGTAGAACAGACTGCTGAGTATCACAATAGTCTTGCACTATTGCGAGACTCGAGCTTTCTTCAGTTCTTGCAGAAGTTTGACAGGCACGACAGAGAAGTGGCCTTACAGTTTGCCAGAAGTTTCAAAAAATGTCGAGTAAAAATTGGGCCTCTAAAATTTGAAGTTATAAAAGAATTTATAGTAGCAGCGACAAGATTGGAAAATACTTGTGAGCAGTGGTTTAAAAATCAGAAACTAGAAAGGAAGCGATGGTAGTGTTTCGTCATTGACAAGAAGATGGAGGTAGATTGGAAGGAAGGAGTTCCGCGCAGTGCCCTGCTAGGACAGTAGCGGGACCTCCTTTTCATCCTACAGAAATTTGTAACCTGTGAGGGAAGGTACTCCTGCACTTTTGTATACCATTTCAGGATGTTGCAGCATTTCGAAGCCACCCGACACATCCGGTGGAGGATGAATTTCCCCTATTTTTTTCTTAAGAGCTTGGAAAAAATGGCCAAAGGTGTGTGGGACGGATGGGCAGACCGGGCCGACACGAAGTTATATCACCACGGCTTGATAAAGATTTTGGTCCAGAAACAACTCGAAGTTAAAGGCATGACCTAGGAGGCACTGTTAAAATAGATACATAAAAAGACAGCTGCTGGAAAGGAGACAGAGGACCCCGCCAGCACAAGCAAGGGCCCAAGAAAGAATGAAAAGGGGAGTCCTTCTTGCACCAGTGCAAAAAGGAAACGACCAGAAAAATCAAAAGAAGGAAGGGCCCCATATCCAAATAAGAAGACAACTAGTGCACCTGTTGAAAAGACTCTTTCTATGCCACCAGTACAAGCACAGACCCCCAAAAAACACAACCTTTAAGTCCTTTCAGATGCAGCAAAATTTGTAGAGGTCGAAGATGACACTCTGTTAGCTAATTTCATTAAAAAGCCTCGGAAAAAGAATAAAGAATCTGATGCAGGCAAAGAACCACAATCCCCATAGGGCGTTGAATCCCCTCCTGCACCAGTACAAGAAGAAGCACCAGTACAAGAAGAAGAACCGCAAGAAGAAGAACTAGAAGAAGAAGAACCAGAAGAAGAAGAAGCAGGAGAAGAAGAACTAGGAGAAGAAGAACCAGAAGAAGAAGAACCAGGAAAAGAAGAACCAGGAAAAGAAGAACCAGAGGAAGAAGAATTTCTTGATGTAACCATGAGGGATATTGAGGTCCCTGAGGAAGACATAGCCCCTATCAAGACATAAAAAGAAAAAGATTTGGTAACTCCTGTTGCTCGGGTAGTTGAACTAGAGCTTCAAGTGCATAACTTAGAACAGCTCATAGCTAAAGCGCAAGAGGATAAAGAACAGAGTAGAGAAGAATTAACTACGGAGATCTAGAAAAAGAAAAGAGAAGTTAAATTCTAGAAGTACTGAGTTGCGCAATGTTTCAAGCAACTTAAAAAGGTGACAAAGAAACTAAAGAACATCAGAAAGAAGAAGTTTGAAACATTGTAGGCTGATGTCAGTATGCTAGAGCATGATTGAGCTAGAATGCTCAAATTTTTGAAGGTTTTTTTACAAAGGTAAAGAGTTGTGTGAGGACACACAATAGTTTAGGGATGGGAGGATGTTAGCCCCCTAATTTGCTCTCTTTTTTCCATTTTCTCCTTCCTAAATCATAACTATTTACCGTTGTTTTACCTCTCTTATACACCATTATCTTGCACCAGTCCAAGAACAATGACATATTTTGTATGCACTTTATTTTTCATATTTTAAAATTAACTTAACATTAATTAATCATTTATTACATGATTTCTTATTTTTAATCACTCTTTGTAACTTATCGATATCTCCAATGTTTAGTTGGTAGTTATAGTACTTACCGTGACCGCTGATCCTAGTGCAGGATCGGATCTTGCACTGTTGCCAACACAGCAAATCCTTGCAGCAGATCTAAACCTCCTTGATCACCGCCTCGTTTTGAGAAGCTTCAGCCACGACAGGAAGATCAAACCAAAGGCAGCCGAGATCGAATCGCCCCGTTTTGAGCAGCGTCAACCATGACAGCAAGATCGATCCAAAGGCAGCCGAGATCAAAATTGTGAAGAATGAAAGTTGGAGATTGGCTACAGTTAATTTTGTTAACTATCTAAGTTTAAAGGCCAAGAAGCTAAATTCTATGGTTGGTTATGTAATCGATTGAATGATATATTTTGGCTCTTGGCCAAAGATCTATATAATGTAGAATGTAAATAGGACTAGGGGAGTTTTTTTGGATAGAACAGAGACACAACCAGAGAGGCGGTAACAGGTTGTTGTATTTTGTTATCGCCCAAATCTGGGCTAGACGATGTATTCATGCATGTACTTGCCTTAGTGAATTAATAAAAGGGAGCTCCGCCTCATGTTTTATAAATCACATTTTTGTATTTGAGCTAATGAATTGATTGAAGTACTGAGCAGCGTTTTTATTTAAAAGGGAAACACACTGGTTGGCTAGGGCCCAGCCAACCCAGCACATTTACCCTATTTCCTGTTTCCTGTAATTTGTGTTTATATTGTCAAGTGCGTTTTAATTTCAATCACATGCATTCCTATTTGAGTGACAGCAGATCTGTTGTGTGAAGTAGCTAAATTTCCTTTCCTACACTTGATTTCAAATTGGTTTTCCCCGCCTGGTCCAAGCAAGAGAAATAAACTTGCACAAGTGCACGTTGGTGTGATATTTCCTTTTCTGTAGTTTTGTTTGGTTGGTTTTCCTCTCCGGGTCCAAGCAGGAGAAATGAACCTGCACCAGTGCACGTTGGTGTGATGCAGCAAGCCTTCTTAGTCTACTTCCCAGAATTTTATTTCTTTTATTAAATGCTTTATGATAGGATAAATGTATATGGATTGTTTCTTTATTTTTGTGCTCTGTCAAGATCAGAAACATTCATTTTTATGTGTGCAATTTGATTTAACAGTATAATAGCACTTGCAGTAACTAAGCACTCATTTTAAGAATTAAATGCTAAGTGCAGGAAGCTCTGATCCAGTGCAAGAACTAGTTTCTTGCCACATGATCTGAGTGCTTTGAACCTGGAAAAGTTCAAGCCCTTGTAGGAGGTAAAATTTCTTTAGTAAAGACACCATTTATACCTTCTGCATAAATCTATGTTCCTGCACTAGTGCAAGCAGACTGCGATAGTGCAAGAAGGAAATCTCTAAAGGAGCAGGTTTAAAGGGCCCATCTGATGATACTGCTAAGTGTCTCTGCTAAATAAAAACACACACTCAATAGTTAGCTAGAGTGATTGCCCCTTTATTTTTAATTCCATTTTGCAAATGCATTCTTCCTTGTTCCAGTATTAGATTCTTTTGATGGTTCAAGTTGCCTTTTTCTCTTTTTAGTTTGATTCTGTGACCTTTCCTTAAAGAAAGTAGGGATTTATATTAGAAATATTCATACCATATCTGGCATTCCCTGTGCTTCATCTCCAAGTTTACAGATCCCCTGGGTTGACAAATTAAGTGTTAAGGATTTTCTTAAGTGTAATTCCTGCACCCAACAGACCTATGGCTTAAAGGATTATTTCGATTTGTACAGTACTCAGGTCTGGATTTCTATGAATTAATTTTGGGGATTTGGATTGTTTGAGTATGTTGCTTCCATAACAACTGGACTAATAATCACACTATGACAATTTCTTCATTCATATAATATTTATCTACTGAACAATTTCAATATTTAAGTGATGAAATATTTACTATCTTACATACATTGTTATGGTTATTTAGTTTTCTTGCCTAAGCCAGGAATAATACTAGATAATATAAGATAGTTATAAATATATGCATTCATATTACCTCTCGATGTGAAATATAAAAACAAGTTCAGATTACTCTGTGTTTGTTTAAAAGATCAGAGGATTGCATTATTGTAGTTTTTGTCTTTTATATATCGCATTAAAAAGTTATTGATATTTTAAATTATAATTACATTTATAATTTAAAATTACTTACACAGTTTGCATTAGGAATATAGAGTAGAAATCACATGATTCATCCTGTATTATTTCGACTAGTTTCATCAGGTCTTGGTTTTCTCTCTTTCTGTATTATATTTCATGTATAATTTGTATACTATTCTTTGTATTTTATTAACTTAATACTAACTTTATTATTGTATCATATCTATTAGAAAATTGATAGCAACAATTATTAATCTTATTTTCCTTAACCTTGATAGTGCTTGTGAATCTTTAGTTATCTTCTTTATCCTTTTTAGTTAGATCTTTCATCAAACAATATCAAGGACAATAACAGTAACAAAAAGAGGACACATATATAGTCTCTTAGCTAGGGAAAAATCCCTCCAAGCATAAAACCCAGAAACTCTTCTCTTCTTAGAATCTACTTCAAATGAGATACAAATACCCAATCCCTATACCAAGTCCTTCTCCCAGTACCAATTCGAGCTTTTCTCAAGTCCTTCTTTGAAAGCATCAACTGGCTTCAATACTACAACTTTGACCTACCAGGGTCACCACTACAACTTGTCCTGCAACTTCGACCTTGCAATTTCGGCCTTGAAACTTCTTTGGAAAACCTAATCCATCCTCCTCTTTAGACCTTCCTAGATCAAGACACATCTCCGAAGATCAACGAGGTCAATATAGGGTTTTCTCCCTTCCAACTACAAGATTTTGCACTTCGTCCTACTGTAACTGAGACCTGCAATTTTTGTCACCTTCTACAGCACCAGAAACCCTATAATTTTGCACATGTGAGAGAGATAGAGCCCAAAACTGAGACATTTCATCTGTTTTTCTTCTCTTATACCTTTTCTCTCCTTCATCCAACTTCTCAACTATAGAACGAACTCTTTCTTGATAGATCGAACTTGTGAGTGAGTTTGTTCAAATGAAGTCAAAATGCTCCATTGTATAGCCTTCTGAAGTGGTCGAATTCCCTCCCTTAGGTCAACTTGTACTCTTGGAGATTCCAAGGCTTTCTAGAATAAAAAATAATTCTTTTTACAATTACAATGCACTTCATCACTTGAAGAGGAGAATGCACATGTGATGTCCAACATCACTCCCTCTCAAACGGAGAGGACATCCTATTCTCCTTTAATCTTAAGAATAGAACCTTGCTCCTATACAAGAAGACTCCTTCTCAAAATTAGAGGAGATATAGCCTTCCTTTATATTTGGGAAATCATCTTCACAAGCCTTAAAACTTGTCTCCATAAGAGTATTATCTATCAGTTCTTCATAGTTGTTTGGCTTCCTCTTTCCTCTGCTTCATCGAGCTTTATTTCTTTCAAGGTATCATGAAGCCACCTTCTCTCTTCAATCTTGTGACAGGTTCTAGGCCAATATTCTTGCTCATCAATTTCTTCTCCGACATGAAGGCATTACATTGAGCCTCTCCAAACTTCTTCTTGAAAGTGACCTTCCTTTGACCTCCAGGTTATCTTCTCACACAATTACCTTTCAAGCCAATATGGACACATCTTAACTTCATAGTTTCCAGGGACCAGATATCGAGCTTCACTTAATATATTTTATCCACACATTTGAACTTGCCTCAAATGCCATCATATATTCTTGCAACATCTTCCAGATAGAAAAATAATATGTTAACCAGATAACTAATAATAATGAAAATCAGACTTACCTCACCATGATGACTTTCTCATTCTATCAACATCCTTATGGTCCATCTCCAATCGAGTCTTCCTTCATGCATCAGAGTTCCCAAGGATCGAACTTGATTACTAAGCTGAAACTTTTCTTCCAGAGACTATACTAGATGTTAATCATTATTGTGTGTGTAAGTGTGTGTGTGTGTGTGCATTCCTTCATCCCTTTACCAGTATTAATTTCACATTACATGGAATGTCTACTAACCTTGTCATGATGTTTTTCCTAAAGACCTTCCAAAATGATGGTCTTTCCTGAATCATGATGATTCAACTAAGCAGGATGACAACTTCTAACATATTTTTAGATAATATAGGGATGAACATTATGCAAAAATGGTCTATCTATGCATCTATCTAGATGATGTCTTCAAAGAAAGCATGTAAGTTCTAGACATGTTATTATCATATGCTTCTTTCTATGATACCACACATAACATACTATCCTAAAAGAAATATTAGTCTTCATAAAAAACCTGATATTCCTTGAACCTTCTTTAATAGTAAATATCCTTCAATTATTATTTCTTTTCCTTCTTCTCGGGTTCTCCCACTACCTCGACTCCATGAGCTTCACTCCTTCCCTTTTGTTTGTTTGGATTGTCCCTCTTAAAGTGTCTAAATTCATTGCACCCAAAACATTTCACTTTGGACATGTCTTTCTTCTTGGACATACCAAAATTTCCCTTCTTTAGCTTCTTGACTCGGGCTAGAAAGGCTTGATATTTCTCATCTAATCCAATATCATCCTTGACCTTGATCCTTGATTCTTCCAATAAGAACTACGCCCACAACTCTTCAAAGGGAGTCAAATCCTTCTTGGAGCAAATGCCTGTTGCAAAGATGCTCCATTATGATGACAATGCATTCAACACATTGATGGTTACTTCTGAATTAGTAATAGGTTCCCCAAGTTCTTGCAGGTGATCTCTTAGTTGAGAGACTGTCATAAGAAAGGATGTAACATTATCATCCTTTGACTTCTTCATTCAAGGATCCAACATCCTCATCCTTTGAATTCTTTATTTAAGGATGCAACATCCTCATCCTTTGACTTCTTCATTCTATACAACTTGTTCCTCAACGAAATTTTTTGTCTTGTTGTACTTATCGAATACAAATTCACTAGCTTGTCATACATGGTCTTGTAAGTCTTAAGATTTGCAACAAATGGAACAAAATAATCCTTAATTAATTCAATTATGATCCTTTGAGCTCTTACTTCTCATTTCTTGTACTTTGTTAGTTCTTGTGTCTTATGCTTCTCAGGTTCAGTAATTTCTCCAATAACATATCCCATTACTTCTTGTTCTATGAGTATCAAGTCAATCATTTTCTTCCATGCTAGATAGTTTGAAGCCCAAACAAGATTATTTATCTCCTTGCAAAAAGAACCCATATGACTTGAAGATTCAGACATAGTGTAATAATATGTTACTTACTTGAGTCCAAGATTTCCCTTGATGATATCTTCAACCTTCTTGATGCCTCTAAGACCTTTGGAGAGTTCTTGATGATGTCCCTAAAATATGATCCCTAGGATTCCTCCACCAATAGCTTCCAATATTGATGCCTTGCAAATAGACTTTATTTTTACAAGATCAACACCCTCCTTATGAGATTGATGTATTCTTGATATTTTTCAATGTAGAAACCCTAGATTAGAAGGGTCTTCTACCAACGAACCTTTAACCAGATCCCCTCAACAGACAATTTTTCTTGTAGTATTCTTATTTCAAGCTTTGATAGCTTCCTATCTTTTAATCAGAAATTATTTCTAGTGTCCTTCCAATTGCCTTCCTTTCTCACCTTAGCTCTAATACCATGTTATAAAATCAATAGAGGTAACTATTAATATTATTTTCCTTAACCTTGATAGTGCTTATGAATCTTTAGTTATATTATTTATCTTTTTTAGTTAGATATTTCATCAAGCAATATCAAGAAAAATAACAATAACAAAAGGAGGACATATATATAGGCTCTTAGCCAAGGAAAAAGTCCTCCAAGGGGAAAACCTGGAAACTTTTCTCTTCTTATAATATACATCAAATGAGATACAAAGCCCCAATCCCTAGACCAAGGCCTTCTCCCAATACCAATTCGTCCCTTTCTCAATTCCTTCCTCGATTTAGCATCAGCCTACTTCAATACTACAACTTCAACCTTCCAGGTTCATTACTACAAATTTTTTGCAACTTTGACCCTACAATTTTGGCTTTGCAGCTTCTGTAGAAACCTTAATTCAGCCTCCTCTTAAGACCTTCCTAGAGAAAGATAGCTCTCCCAAGATCAATGAGGTCAATATAGGGTTTTATTCATTTCATCTATAATATTCTGCACTTCGTCCAACTGCAACTCAAACCTACAATTTCATCCTCCTTCTACAACACCATAAACCCTAGAAATTTGCATGTGTGAGAGAGATAGAGCCCAAAACCAAGATATTTCGTCCTTATATCTTGTCTTAGAACTTTGTTGTCCTTCTTCCAGCTTCCCAACTACAAATTGAACTCTTTCTTGATAGATTGAACTTGTGAGTGAGTGTGTCTCAAATGAAGTTGAACTACTTCTTTATATAGCCTTCTCAAGGGGTCGGATTCCCTCCTTTAGGCCGACTTGATGATCCCAGGGTCGACTTGTACTCTTGGAGATTCTAGGACATTTTAGACTAAAAAATAATTCTTTTTACAATTACAATTTTCCCTGAAAGGTCTTATAAACATGATGTTGACTCAATTGAATCATGACAATAAATCCTGAGACCTCACAAACCCTAGAAGCACGAAGGACATGCTTTTACCTAGAATACCATCAATAATGAGCATGAAACTCATGCTTGAATAATAATAACTTTCTTTCTTATTTATTTTTTGTTACATAGGATACATATTGAAATGAGTACAACAATTATGAAGACCAAAACTAGTTACATTTTCAACAATATCATATTAGTTAACTTGTAGATTAGGCATATTAACATCAAACATAGTTTTACGTTCATATATATATAGGATAGATTCAGGATTCCCCATTGTATTTTCTTCATAAGAGGAAGAGACTTGTAGGCTAAAAAATCCTTTAACACCATCAGGAATGGATATTCAAATGGCTTGGACTATCCAAAGAGCCTCAGTCCAAGCCACATCCCCTTTGTTGAAAAATAGTCCAAAATCTCGCGTCAACGTACCCTTATGTAGGAATGCTCTACGATATTGTCACTGACATCATCTAAATACTTTATTGATAGAATCTTGTGTACAATTTAAGAGGATTAAACATTTTATCAAAAGGATTTCTTAGATGGGACATGCCATAGGTGACATGGAATGGTATTACTGAGAAAGTGCATATATGTGAGAGATGAGTATGAATTAGGGAGGAAGAAAGTTACCTTGCAAATCTTCAAATATGTCATGTACAAGGAAGGAATGAGAAAGATATAGTTGGTCACTTCACAAGTTAGTAATGAGTAATGAAATAACATGTTTTCTTTTAGATTTCATTTTTAAATGTAATAAGGGGAATCATTCTAACGATGTATTTACATATGTATTTATTTTTGTTCTACTATGTAAAGGTATGAAACACCATCAATGAATTATTCAAAAAAAAACTCGACAATATGTTCAACATGTCCACATGACATGATGGCGAGATGAGCATTTTAGAATATGCATAGATACATTTCCCACTGGTACTATCTTATCAATGGTTCATTTTTCTAAAAAATACACCCTTCAACCACAAAATGAGATTCAAATTCAATATCATCATTCAAATCAATTCAACATAATGGTCCATATGACATATAGGCATGGGACATATAGTAACTTGAAAATAAATATAGTTATATTAAAGAAGTTCAGTTCTACATTAGTGACAATAGGTTCCATGACTTAGACTGCACGCAACACCGCTTTCAGTTGGTCTACAATAACTTGAAGAAGAATATGATACATATGGATAAACATACGGTTTGTTCCAATAGTTGAATCAGTTGGTTCAAAATGCACATGTTTTTCAATGGTTGTGTATATTGCACAAAAAAACACAAAATACTACAATTTTGGAACTATTTCAAGACTAGAAATGAAAAGTAAGAGCCTGATGGAGAAGGCACATGCGTCCAAGTTTCATTACATAGGAAATAAATAAATTTCAAAACTATTTTCCCCATTGAAGATTAAATATCCATTATTTAATGTTGTTCTTCAGTTATGGTGGAGGTAACATGAACACAAGAAGACCTTGATCAACTAGGAAAACACAAGTACATAGATTTTGTTTTTGAAGGTATTCAATGTAGATCTATCACACTCATATGAACAAAAACAAATCCAAGGCACTCATGGATTTCATTATGTTTGAACATCAAAAAATTATGTATTTGAAATATAGATGAGAAAACCCTCTTTATTCTGCACTCTATGTAGTAGTAGTGAATGGGACAATTTGAATCAATACACTGGGTTGACAGTTAGGATGATTTATCACTCCCCATTGGTCAATGTATAACTATGGAATATCCTCACTACATTATGAATAGATCTCAAATCTCATACAACTAAGTTCAATTAATATTTTATAATTTTTACTAACTAGCATGAATGTAGTTTTCTTTGTTTATTTAATGGACTCGGATATTGACACTCCATTTTTTGAAAGGAAAATAAATGTAGTTGTTGTCCCAAAAGGTAATGAATGGGGAACTGACTATTTTTGGTATATTTCTTAGAGGGAAAGAAAACACTGAATGTCTTATTGACAATCTTTAAAGGCATTTATTTTTTTCTTAGGTCGATAATTGTCAAAGGAGAATATCCAACATTGAGAAAGATAACATGAATTAAAAAAGGGTATGTATATAAATATTATAGACTATATCATTTTGTAAACCATTATAAAATCACAGTTGTTGGTACAAGCATCCAACTACTATACTTGCCAAGAAAGAACTCATCAAAGGTATGGTATTTCCTTCCTAATTTTGAGTATGAGAAGTTAATGGAAACCAATAGTGTTAGAAGTGATCTAAATGGTTTTCTTAAATAACCACAAATAAGTAGTTAGGTATGTGGTATGTTTGTTATTTTAGGTGTGGTATGTTTTATTTTATTTTATTGACTACTTACTTTTATCTTAAGGCTATACTTCCAAATTGGGAATCATTTGTCCATCATGAGAATCTTTTTTCTTTCTTTCTTCTCCATCCCTGACTCATCGGGTTGTTATGCAACCAGCTCACAAAAAAGAAGAAAATATAGATCAACGACTTGAAAAATAGCCTCTTCGAGGGGGAAACCTCCTTTACATCACATAACTGAAAAATTATTGGATGATTCAAATGAAAAAACCTCCTTTCTATATATAGGAGTCTAAGGGGTCACAATTATCAAAGCTTACATAACAATAATAATGTAAGGGCACAACAATAAAAATAGTGGGATTTTATGAAGCACAATAATAACAACATGGGAACTACATGGGCACAACTATAATAATAAGGGGTTACACTAGTATTATAGGGACCTAACATGCCCCTGTCCTTTAAAAAAGTGTTTTCCTCAATGCTTGAATAGTTATGGATTCTTCTGTATAAAATTATCATCCTTCCATGTGGAATCTTCAGCGGGTAAGTTCTTCCACTTGATGAAATACTTTCGAAATTAATCGATTTCGTAGTTGTCGAGTTCTTGTTTCTATGACTGCTTCAGGTTCCAATATGATTTTTCCTTCGTCAAGTTCAGGCAATATTGTTTGAACTAGGATCTTGTCACCTATAACCTTCTTTAAGCATAAAACATGGAAAATTGGGTGCACTTGGGAAGATGCAAGAAGCTCCAATTTGTAAGCCATAGTACCAAGCTTTTGCAACACCTTGTAAGGACAATAGTACTTTGGTGATAATTTATTACCCTTCTTAGTTTGCTTGAGGGACATTTGTTTCTATGGTTGTAGCCATAAAAATACCCAGTCGCATACATCAAAAATTCTTTCGATGCGATGATGATCTATCTGTTTATGTGCCAAAGTGAGGTTATCCTTTAAGAGTTGGGTAACTTGTTGTTGATGCTTGATGTGATATTCCACTACTTGAACCCTAGAATTTTATCTTAAAGATGATGTGATGGATGGTGGACGATATCCATAAAGTGCCATAAATGGGGTCATTTTTGCTACAGTATGGAAGGAAGTGTTATACCACCATTCAGGCAGAGGTAACCACTTGACCCATTATGTTTGTTTGTCATATACAAAGAAACGAAGATATCTTCCAAACATGTGTTCAATATCTCATTTTTCCCATTAGATTGAGGATGATAAGATGAGCTATGAGCTAATTGAGTACTCAGACAAGAAAATAATTCCGTCCAAAAATTTCTAGTGAAAATGGGATCTATGTCACTTACAATAATCTTTAGGTTTCCATGTAGCTTTTGGATTGTTTCCATAAATGTAGTAGCAACTGTATTGGCTTGAAATTGATGAGATAATGCACAAAAGTGTGCATACTTGGTAATTCTATCAGCTACCACCATGATGACACTTTTTCCTTTGGACTTGGGTAAACCTGTGATAAAATCCATTGAAACCTCCTCCCAACGTTGACTTAGAATGGATAAAGGTTGTAACAAACCCCGGGTCTTAATTTTTTCAACTTTATTTTGTTGGAAAACCAAACATTCCACCACAAAATTTTGAATATCAGATTTAAGGCCATCCCAAAAAAATTCCTTATTGACCCTATGGTAAGTTTCTAAAAATCCTGAGTACCCTCCTAAGGGAGAGGTGTGCAATTCCAAAATAATCTTTTGTTTGAGTTAGGAATTCTTACAAAGATATAAGTGATATTTGTACCATAATGAATTAATTTTCCAGCTAAATGTATCAGATGCATTGGGATCTTGCTGAAACTTTTGAATGAGTGTCCACATTTCTTCGTCATTCTTCCATTCATACCTTGCTTTAGTTATCCAATCTCTCTGGATAATAGAAATGACACAAAGAAATGCTTCCACATCCTCATCCTTTCTTTAGAGTGCATATGTAACAACATTTTGCTTCCCTTTTTTGTAGATGATTTCAAAGTCATAACACAACATGTTTGTGACCCATTTTTTCTACCCTTCTGAAGATAATTTATTGTTCCAAAAAGTATTTAAGAATATCATGATCGGTTTTTACTTTGAAGTGTCTTCCCATTAGGTAAGGTCAACATTTCTTTAGTTCATGTAGTATTGCCAACATGTCCTTCTCATAGATAGGTTTGCATAAATACTTCAATGGGTCTTCCTTCTTGCATTAAAATAGCACCAATTCCATTTCCTAAGGCATCATATTCCACAATAAACGTTTTTGTGAAGTTTGGCATAGCTAAGACTGGTGCTTGGCACATTTCCTCTTTAAGATGTTCAAAGGCCTTAGTTGCTATTGGAGTCCAAGAAAATGCATCGTTCTTCAATAATGATGTTAGAGGTATTGCTTTTCTCCCATAATTATTAACAAAATTGCAATAATACCCTGTCAACTCGAGAAATCTTTGAAGATGATTTATGTTCTATGGATTTTCCATTCCTTAATGGCTTTAATTTTATTAGGTTCTATCTTAACGCCCTCATGAGATACAATATGACCCAAATATTCCACCTCATGTACTCCAAAGAAATATTTGGAGGAGTTTGCATATAATTGTTTCTCCTCCAATAGTTTGAGCACCCTGTCAACATGTTGAATATGATCCTTCTGAGACTTGTTGTAGATTAGTATATCATTAAAAAAATACTAACACAAATTTTCTAAGGAAGGGTTTGAAAATGGAATTCATCAAACCTTGAAATGTGTAAGGTGCATTAGTAAGGCCAAAAGGCATGACCAAAAATTCATAATGACCCTCATGAGTTATGAATGTTGTTTTCAAAATGTCTTTAGTATTCATTCTAATTTGATGATATCCTGAACAAAGATTCATCTTGGTGAAGTAAATTGGTCCATGTAATTCATCCAACAACTCATCAATGATAGGAATGGGAAAGTTATATTTAATAGTGATCTTGTTGAGCTCCCTATAATCCGAACACATAGCCATGATCCATCCTTCTTGTGCACCAATACTACTAGAGAAGAGAAAGAACTTTGACTAGGTTGAATTATACCGACCTCTAGCATTTCTGTAACCATATGTTCAATTTCACTCTTTTGGGCATAAGGATATCTGTAAGGCCTGATGTTTGGAGGAAAACTTCCTGGAATTAAATGAAAAGCATAAGCATGTTCACAAATTGGTGGGAGGCCTTTGGGAGTCTCAAACACCTTGGAATGATTGTCTAAGACTTTTTGAAGATCTGGAGAAATAGATGATTTTTATGTTTGAACTTCGAATGAGAATAATTGTGCAATCAGGCTCCATTTTTCTTTCTTCGGAATATTTATCATACCATTAGATTTGATTATATTTCATAGTTTCCCTGCGGTACCCCTTAATTCAACTTCCTTTCTTTCCCAAAAAAATTCAAGAAAAATTCTTGAAAATTGAAATCTGTTGTCCCCAAAGATTGTAACCAATGGATTCCTAGTACAACATCAGCACCAACCATTGGAATAGAAAGCATTGAACTATTCAATACATTTTCCCCCATGTTTAGCTTGATATTATGACACTTTCCAAAGAAATTTATAGTTCCTCCATTTGTAGCCATCACTTGACACTCTGGTGTTGGATATAGGAAGCAATTCAATTCCTTGGATATCTTGCAATGAATAAAATTATGGGTACTACCCAAATCAATCAACACTATTACCTTTTTATTCTTGATATATCCTTCTATCTTAGAGTTTGAGTAGTGGTAATTCTTGCTAATTCATTACAAGATATGGTTAGATTCATTTTTTCTTTCTATGGGTTTGGTTCCTAGTGTATATCCTCCTCTTTTGATGTTTCTTGTTCCTTTTCTTCCTCCTCTTCACAATCTATGTAGAATAATTTCTTCTCAACACGCTTATGACCTTTAGTGTATTTACTATCACAACTGTAACAAAGTCATTTTTCTCTTTTTTCCTCCAATTGTTGTGGTGTCAACCTTGTACGTTGTGGAATACTAGGAGCAACAACACTTCCATCTTTATAGTTGTGAGTGTGTTACACAATATTTTTTCACACCTCCTGCACTTCCTTGTGACATACCCTGAAGTACCTGAAACATTATCATTGTATAGTATACCCATCAATGTATACAGCTCATATCCCTCCTTTAACTTTTCTTGGAAAATATTTGGAGCTTTCCTTGAAGAAATGGCTCATGAAACCCTAAAATGAGAATCATCGCTCTTATGAAACTCAAAACCGCAATGATTGCATGTTTCACCTTGTTAAGCCAGAAATGGCATTGCTCTGTTCTCTCTCATAGTCATGATGGTCTTAAAAATGAAGTTTTCCCAAAGAGGATGAGAAATTTCATGATCTAGAAGCTTCCAGAGCAGTGAGCTTGAGGTAGTTTTGCATAGATGAGGTCGAATCCTCCTAATTTGACCTCTTGGTCTCATCCCTATGAGCTACCTCCTTAATATGTGGACCTAATCCTATCTTTGGAGGAGGTCTAACTCCCTCTCCCAGCCTATAGATTTCCCCTCTACCATTCCCAAATGGTTGATCAATGTCCATTTGCACCCCTATGTTGAGCTTGTGCTTAGAGGTTATTCATTAGACTTGGAGAAGGAGTGTTGGAGATTTTCTTGGCTTGGACTTGGATTACCACTCAAGGACAAGCTTTCAACTTCAAGGCGATGGTTGTAAGCTTCCCCTTTATTCTTTAAATAATAATACAACTGTTGGTTCATCTTCCCAAAATATATATGTTCATGTATGTATTAGTTCGACATTCCTTGATCGACTAAATAGGTTATTATTGGATTTGCTATTGGTTTTGGCATGCTTTGTTGTCTCTTGGTCATTTGTGCAGGTACATAAGCGTTGAAAGAAGCAGGAACAAGGTTGTGACACAAGCGATTCGAGGATCTCAACAAAGGAAATCGGATTAGCATCAGAGCAAGGTAGGCCTTCTCTCTTGTTCTAGTTTTCAATCATAATCTAGGAAGATGTCTAGTTGATTGTCCCTTCAGTTGATAGGCACACTCATTGGGCTAGAGGGATCATCTCTATCTACAAAGAGGATTAACCTTGTCAACAAAATGGCAACTCCGCTGGGGAGCCTATGACCCTTTCCTTCCCTCCCTTCACCTTGTCTTTGGACGAGTTTGGTAAACCATTGATTTTTAGACTTCATTGTTTGTTTGTAGTCAGTGTCATTGTTTGGTAGATGCCTGAAGACTGTTAACTGGAGCCGTTTTTGACAATTTTGGATTTCTTTGTCCTTTTCCTTGACCATCGCGAATTTGAGTCTAACAGTCGCAATGATATCACAGGTTTTTTAGTTATAGTAGCGATGATCACTACTTTACTACTGACAGGTGTGATGATTGCATAAAATTAAAAAATTTAGGGTTTTCTCTCTAATTTTCAGTTCTAGTTGTCTTCTCCCTGTCGTTTACCAATGTGTGTTTCATTAACTCTCTCTTTGTCTGGTTGCAATTGTCTTTTAACTAGGTTTGATTGTCCTTGAAGTTTGATATCCTTATAGGGTTCTAGGTCTTCTAGGTCAACCTTCATACACTCGTTGGTTTTCCCATCAGAGATCAGAGATTGATTGCATGTGTTAAAGAGTCTTTGTGTGTTCATACATGCTTTTCCGATCGGTTTTTGGTTCTATTTCCTTAAGTTGTTTTCATTAATGGATATAGTGAAAGTTACTTAAGCTTCATTTGATGAATGATAGATTACAATTTGATCATCTCATTGGAATCAAAAGAAATTGTTTGCTTTGAATTTTTTTATGTTTCGAATTCAAAGTGAAAGTGCCATTGTTTTCCTAGTTTTCGGAACATTTTGTGTTGCATTCAAATCATTGATGTGAAATAGATTTTCATACTTCTTGGTTTTCTTGCATTCTCTTTCCCTTTTCACTAGATTACATTAGTTGCATTTTGAAAAAGAGAAAAAACATCATTATGTCTTAAAGAAATTTTTCTTTAAGATTTGTTTTGGCATTGCATTTGATTATCATATGAAAGATTAGATTTTATATTTTTCATTTAGCTTTTGAAGAGTGTTATGGATGCATTTTTGCATTTGGTTTGATGCATGCTTTGAGTGATTTTCTTCCCTACATAGATAGATTTCATCGAATTGAAAAAATTCATCTCATGATCTAGTTTACATTTTAGGAAGAAGAAACATCGTTAAGGTCTTGAAATTGAGACATAATTACAAGATTAACTTTAAAAATCTGTCAATTAACTTAAGGAGCATTTGAAACATTAACGATCATATCTAGTGGTCTAGGTTAGAGACGTGTTCTAGCGTCTTTAAAACTTAGTAGTTTCCATTTGCTTCAGCATTAGATAGAGCTAGCACGGACTTGTGCTCCTCGTACCATCTTGTATATAAAGGGAGACCCCCCTAGGTTGTAATCCTTTATCCATAGGAAGTTGAGTCTATCGCCCTATACATGTGATACATCGAACACATCATTCGGGGAGATTTCCTGCACGTACATCAAGTCCTTGATCAATTTATTGGCTAAGGTGTATATTACAGTTCATGGTTACTTGGTACTCCTTTTAGCTAGATTCACCTGAGCAATCATTTGATATTTTCTCACTCTTTAAATTTGAAGAGATCATCAATCAACTTGTCCTTTCAAGCTCGCAAAACTATTGAAAGTGACTAGACTCACCTTTTCATCCTTTTCTCAAATCTTAAAATATGAAAAGGCAATGTTTTTGTTTCTAAAATTTAACTGTCCATGGTAAACATGTCAATCCCAAGCAGTTGCTTCTTAGACTAAATTAAGTATTTCCCTGTTAATTTCAAGATTGTTAAAGCCTTAATAAAATTGTTTCCTTTCCCATTTTTCTATTGAGGGGAAGCCATCGTGGCTAAACCATTAAGTCTATCTCATAGTTACCCTTCGTTGTCTTACTGAAGGGTCCTCCCAAGGAGTTCATCCGTAACTTCCTTAGTCGCTTGAGGATCAAGGTGTTGAAACTGGAATTTTTTTGAGTATCCAACCATTGTCTTCTCGTCCGCCTCCATTAGATTCCTGGTCACCACAAGAATCTGACCTGGATTCCTTTGATAATCCTATTCGGACACCGAGAGTCCGCAGACTCCAGACAATCTGCCAACGCTAGTTTTCTATCCACCGAACCCTTTGTTCGATCTTGTTGTGATATCTCCATAGCATCTATGTAGTCCGTATGATCAGCCTGGTATTCCTTTGGATTTATCTCCTCGTACATCTCTGGTTCCTCATTGCCAATTGTTTCCATCTATGGAGTCAGAAGGTGAAGTCCCAGTCTCCTCTTTAGGTCATTTGGAAGTCTCCGCAACACATACTCCTCACATAGATGATGAGCAAGAATATGAGTTCCCTCTAGAAGGCTTTCCTTATACTAGAAGAGTCTTGTCTCTCTCTTATCCTGAGCTTAGTGTGACCATATTTCCGCATGGTTATACCTCTTTAACTCAGTTGGTTTTTGGCACTCCTAGTGCCTCGTCATTATATTAGAACCCCATATGGTATTCCCGAGCTATGCCTACATCAGGTCTGTTCATTCAGAACATGACCTCTCGACCGATTGTGCAAACTACAGTCACTTTAGTTTCGGTTCAACCTACAATTCTGTGTCAACCTATTTCGTCATTTCGATCGACTCTTATGGTTCAACCAATTGTCTCAGGTCAGGTCTCGGTAAGTTCTTCTATCCCTCCAGCGAGTGGACAGACTGTGTCAGTGCCTGGGGGGAAAGATCCAAATATCCCCATTATGTCTAGTGAAACCAGTGTGAGTGGATTACAAACTCACATAGTTGGAATGAATTAACCCTTTTACGATGTTATTCCTAACCCTACTAGTCCATTCAGGTCAGGTAATGTCCAATACCAGCAGCCATATATGGCTCAGGTTCCATTCCAACTAGCTTATGTCCCATATGGTTCACAAGCTATGGTAAATCTGCCTTACATTCCTCAAGCTGGGCCTTATGTTCAACCTGGCCAACCCACCGTACCTGGTGGATATGGCCAGATCCAATTCGAGAATTATTAATACCCTCAGGGTATCGCCCCAGGAACTATCTAGCTACCCTTGTAGCAACAAGGACAAACTTTGCAAAAGCAAGGGAAACCTTCGCAGCAGCGAGGGCAATCTTTGTAGCAGTAAGGGCAAGCTTTGCAACAGCAAGGACAACTGCTAAGACTACAAGGGAAACTTTCACAACAGTTGCAGAAACCTTTGTAGCCGCAAACACAGTTTGTTCAACAGTCCTCCCAACCTTTGTCCTCGTAAGGCAAACCTTTGTAGCTGCAGGGCCAACCTTTACAGCAGCAAAGCAATCCTTTGCAGCAACGAGGTCAGCCTTGGCAATAGCAAGCCTTATATGCATATCAGCAAGGTCAAGGTTAACCCCTGTAGTAGCAGGTTCAAAATCCTTACATCTAGGGTCAACAGGTTCAGCAGCCTTATAACCTGTATGACGTGTACAATTCTCATCAGTGGCCTATGGCAGGTCAGTATCAAACCTATGCAGGACCGAATCCTCCTTACTGGAAAGGTAAACCTCAGTGGGGACAAAACCAGATTCCATATGGACAAAATCCTCCACTGTGGGGGAAAAATCCTTACCAACAAGGATGGACTTCGTAGTTTGGGTCTCCTCAAAGGCCTTATATGCCGTTTAATATGCAATTGCCTTTCTTGGCTACATTGGAACTACTCGATGTTTCGAGGCTCACAAATGATGCCATTCTTCATTCATCGTACTGGCCTCTAGTTCCAACAAAGATTTCGAGCGATTTCCCCAAATTCGAGGGAAAAGCGAAGGAGGATCCACAAGCCCACATGATGACATATCACCTCTGGTGCTCCTCCAATTTGTATGTCAATGATTCTATCCATCTTCGACTCTTTCAAAGAACCCTCATAGGTGATGCCGCTAAGTGGTACATCGAATTGCCTCGAGGTACCTACAGTGACTTCAACTCTCTCGCTATGGCTTTCCTCACTCATTTCCAGCTGTCGGTTCACTGTGAAATCGATACCCATTTGCTTACATCACTTAGGCAAGAAACCGCGACCCACATCTCTGATCATATCCATGAATGGAGACGTCAACGTCGCCTCATCAAGTTTGAGATTGTTGATGAGTTGTTGATAGAATGATTCACAAAATCATTCGTCGGCAAAATTGCTAAGGACATAGCCATGGGTGGATGTGTTACAAAAGAAGCAATCACTCATGCCTAGTATTTAGACCTAGTCTATTCGCAAGCTGGTGCATTGTATGAGATGTTACCTGATGCTCCGAGACCATCATCAGATCTAACAGCATCAAAGTCTCTAGATACACCACCTATTGATGGTGTGATTGGTTTCATGTCTCAAATTCCCGTGAAATCTTCTTCGAAGTAGAAATCAGTCTCGAACACTAGTCCTAATAATCCCTCTAAGAATTCATCCAGTCCTAGTAAAACCTCTTAGGTTTATGCTGTCCAATCTACTGTAGTAGATAAATCCTATAAAGGTAAAAAGAAAGTCAAAGGTAAGGCCAAAGTTGATGCCCCAAAATAGGACCCTCCTAAATCTTTTGCTGATGATGCTTCTCGAATAAAGCCGAAGTATTCTTGCTTCATCTGTGAGGAGGACCATTACACTAAGGATTTTCCTTGACAATATGAAGTTATTCGCTTGGTGAAAGGGACTCTGACTGTCTTAAAAGAACCCTTTCCATCACAATAGACCCAATTGGTAGACCAGCCTCAGTCTTCTGCTTCCTTTGGTTCCCAAGTGTTCACGATGCAAGGTTCATCACCTATCTCGATCGCTACTTGAACCAAGGACTATCAAGCTACGTCTAAGAAGACAATGGATAAAGAATTCGTTGATACCCCTTCTACTTCTAATCCGTCCTCTTCCGGTCCGCTCCATATCGAGCACCCTAATAGTGAGTTCGTCATCCGACCACCTCCTAAAGGTGTTCTTCAGAAGTCATCTTTCAATCTGAATGCTAGAGTTGCCAAACATTATAATATTGTTGAGGATTTAGCTCAAGAACCTTTGGTGATGTTTGCCTTGGAGGTTCTTCAATCCTGTCCAATGTAGCGGAGGTCATTGTTGTCTTCTATAGGCGCTATCGATCCTTCTAATTTGAGTCTAATTACTTTCGATCTAGAGAATCATGTACCTCATCTTCCTCATCAGATTGCATTTCTAATCTAGGTCCTTATCAAAGGAAAGACGATTCATCAAACGGTTATTGATGAAGGTGCCTCAACTTGCATCATGTTAGTTTTGGTTGGAAAGCCATTGACTCTCCTCCTCTTAACCAATCACCGAACACCTTGGAATCCTTTGATGTTCACGACCATATGGTATTCTCATGAACTTACTGATTACATTAGAAGGCAAGACTATTGAATTAGAAGTAGAAGTTGCAGATGCCAATCTCAACTACAACCTTCTTCTCGGGCGAAGTTGGACTCATGCCATGTTTTGTGTGATTCCTTCTTTGTTTTGCATACTTTGTTTTCCTCATAAGGAAAAATAGTCACGGTTGATGAACTGCCTTTCTTTTCTTCTTTCATCGATCGGTAATGTTCCTTATGTGGGAAATACTAAGATTCCTTACGAGAGCATGGGAGCAGGTCTCTTCAAAGACTCTGCTTTAATGGGTACTTTTTCTCTCCCACCTCCAAATATTCATTCAGTCAACATGATCTCAGACTCTACGGATCCTTAGATTATCCCTACCGATGATCAAATTGACTCTTATGTTATGCCTTTAAGTCCATTGGAGATAAATTACCAAGAAATTGTTTTAACTTTGATGGCCACTTCAGAAAGTCATATTGTCTTCAATATGAACCTGAACACTTATGTGCCATCTCCTGGTCTTGGTTCTTGGGATTCTCCGGATCCCTTGAATGATACATTCCCCACTGACGAGAGTATCATGGAGGTTATGTCTCTAGAAGAAGTTCTGTGGAATGGTCTACATCATCGTTCTTCCTTTCTCCCTTGCCTCGCTAGTATGCCTTCCTATCTTGAAGCTTCTATTTCTCATTCTCCTACACCTCCACTTCAGAGGGTACATGAAGTCTTGTCGGAGGGTAATATGGGAAACATCATTGGTACGATGCCTCTTGACATTTCCATTAAACTGGGAATTGTCGAGAACATCCATATTGGGGCTACATATTCTCTAGATGAGATCAGGATTTATGCTCAGCTTTTTAAATAATTCTTAGACGTATTTGCTTGGTCATACGAAGATATGCCTAGTACCGATCCAGCCATAGTGGTGCATGAGATTTCGACTTATCCTGGTGCTAAGCCTATTCGGCAACGACTTCGACCCGTGCACCCTCGAAAGGCTGTTGAGATCAAAGCAGAAGTAGACAAGATTTTGAAAGCAGGTTTCATTTATGTTATTCCATTGACAGATTGGGTATCCAATATCGTCCCCGTTGCCAAAAATTAGGGTATGATACATGTTTGTGTTGATTACCACGATATCAATTGCGCATGTCCTAAGGACAATTATCCTACTCCCTTTATCGACCAGATCATCGACGAATGTGCAGGGAGTGAGATTTTTTCTTTCATGGACAGTTTTTATGGCTATAACCAGATTAATATTTCACTGACTGATCAGCATAAATAGCCTTTATCTGTCCCTGGGGTACTTTTGTTTACAAAAATATTCCTTTCGGTCTGAAGAATGATGACGCTACTTTTCAATGAGTAGTGTCCTATGCATTCCATGACATTTGACACATTGTTCAGCCCGTACCTTGATGACTTGCCTGCTCATTCGGCTAAATGTCGTGACCATCCAGATCACTTAGAGCTATCTTTTTACGATGTTGGCATTATAATATTTGTCTCAATCCACACAATTGTGTGTTTTGCATTGAGTCTGGCTGGCTCTTAGGTTTTGTGGTGACTTGTGAAGGAATCAGGATTGATCCTTTTAAAATTGAGACCATAATTAATCAACCTCCTCCTTCATCACTGCTGCTATTACAGAGTTTGCAGGGAAAATCTAATTTTCTCTGTTGATTTGTCCCGAATTATGTCAAAATTTCCAAAGGATATACTCACCTACTTAAGAAGGGGATCCCTTTTATTTGGGATGGAGTTGCCCAAGAATCCTTCGATGCTTTAAAGAAAGCCCTGATTAGTGCTCCTTTGTTGCATCCCCCCGATTACTGTCGCGATTATTTCCCATATTTGGTTGCAATAGATAACACCATTGCTATGGTTTTAGTTCAGGATGACGATGACGGCAACAATCACGTGGTTTATTATCTAAGCCAGAATCTTCTTGATACTGGGTTTCGCGATGCTCATGTCGACAAAATTTCTTTGGCGATGGTTCATGTCGTCCAAAGGTTTTGGCACTATATCCTTTTACGGAAAACCACCGTGATTTCTGATTGTAACCCCATGACGTATATACTGAATCGTCAATTGTTGGGGAGCAAGTAATCCAAATGGATCATCATCCTGCAGGAGTTTGATTTGGAATTTACTACTGCCAAATCAAATAAATCACTCGTCTTTTCTAAGTTAATATGTTCTCTTTCGTCTGCAAGCACCTTAACCGATTTCCCTAAGTAGATACCCGATGAAACTCTGTTTCTTATCAGCACTCTTGACCCCTGGTATGGAGAAATTATTGTCTATCTCCAAACCCAGACTTTCTAATTTGAGTTGTCCCGATCCGACTGATGCCACATCCGGCATCAGTCCCAACCCTATCGGATCATCGAGATACATTGTATCGGGTCGGTGTGGGCTCTGTCCTTCGTAGATGTCTCACCCTTGAAGAGTTGAGCGGTTCTTATATTATTACCACTCTGGTGCCTGTCGTGGTCATATATCTGGATATGCCATTGCTCAAAAGATCCTTCGGGCTGATTATTTTTGGCCTTCTATCTTTAAAGATTGCATTCTAGCTATCCAAAAATTCCATTAATGCCATATTTTCAACCGCAAGTAGCGCGCCCCACCCACACCCCTACACCCAGTAATTACCATTGGCCCATTTTCCAAATGGGGCATTGATTTCATGACTCTACGGATCCTTGGATTATCCCTACCAATGATCAAATTGACTCTTTTGGTGATGTTATGCCTTTAAGTCCATTGGAGATAAATTACCAAGAAATTGTTTTAACTTCGATGGCCGCTTCAGAAATTCATATTATCTTCAATATGAACCTGAACACTTACATTCCATCTCCTTGGCTTGGTTCTTGGGGTTCTCTGGATTCCTTGAACGAGACATTCCCCTTTGACGAGAGTATCGTGGAGGTTATGTCTCTGGAAGAAGTTCCATGGAACGGTCTACATCATCGTTCTTCCTTTCTCCCTTGCCTCGATGGGATGCCTTCCTATCTTGAAGTGTTTTTTTCTCATTCTGCTACGCCTCAAATCATTCTCGTTATCGTCGACTACTTTATGAAATGGGCCGAGGCGATGCCTACATACAATTTTGATGGTATTACTATCACACGGTTCCTTTTTAACCACATTATAGCACGTTTTTGTGTCCCTCAAGCTATCGTGACTGACCACGGATCACATTTTCGTCAGCACATGATGGCAGAGCTAACTGCTTAGTTGGGCCTTCGACATGATAGCTCAACTCCATATTATCCACAGGCCAATGGCCAAGTTGAAGCAGTCAATAGGGTTTTGATTAATATGCTCTAGTGTACCGTTGGGAAGCACAAAAAAGACTAGCATTTAATGCTATTCTCAGCTCTTTGGGCTTACCAAAATTCTGCTAAGACGACCACCGGATTTACTCTGTTCCAGCTGGTATACAGTTTAGAGGCAACTCTTCCAATCGAATGTGAAATACCTTCTCTTAAGCTAGCTATAAAACTTCTTCCGGATACCTTTCCTAAAGAGGAATGGCTACTGTATCTTAAGAGACTCAACGAGACTCTTTGCATCACTATGATGGTCGTTGAAGCTAAAAAAAAATTGGTCAAAGCTCATTTTGACCAAACCGTTTCTCCTCGTACTTTCGCTGAAGGTGACTTGGTCCTTCTTTATGATCAAGCCAATGATAATTTGGAGGCAGGCAAGTTTGAACCTATGTGGCATGGGCCCTACATTGTCAAGCGTGTCTTACAGAAAGGTGCCTATGAGATCTGTGATTATGAGGGAAATGCATTGTCACAGCCCTGTAATGGGTTGTATCTCAAAAAGTATTATGCGTGAGATTCGTATGATAACATTTGTACATTAGTGTGTTAATTCATTAGTGTGCGTTTTGATTTTTGGTGTGTTTGTTTGCTTTGCTTTGCAGACATATGTTTTCTTCTTACCATGTGTTCTACTTGGTTTGCAGATGTCATCAGGGCATTACGTTAGTTTTGCTGATGGTGCTTGTCGTAGCACACGGAACTTATCTTCAGCAGCGTGGGTACTTTATGACCCCAATGGTGAGCTGACTAACTTACAATGTATCTGCCTTGGTCAAACAACCAATATATTATTGAATATAATGCAATTATTGAACTCTTGTCAGAAGCAATTTCTCTTGTCATTAGGGGTTTAGTTGTTAAGTTGGATTTGCAACTCATTGTGTTACAATTAAACAATCATTATTTAGTAATAAATCCACAAATATTGCATATGTATCTATGTGTTATATTGCTGGAAAGAAATTTTGATTACATTACATATCAACATATTCCACGTAATTTAAATACATTAACTGATGCATTAGCAAATTTTGTTCTTGATAGACATTTGCGTCATTTGTAAAACTGAATCATGTTATGAACACATAAGTAGAAATAAAACATGCATATATATATATATATATATATATATATATATATATATATATATATATATATATATATATATATATATATATATATATATATATTATGTTTACATCAAAATGTCAAAAAATAGAGTGTTATGAGACACTTGGCTTTCAAAGCCTACAAAATGTGTAAAAGACTAGATGAACTATCAAACTGCATGGTGCTCATGATAGCATGAGACCGCCCTGATCACTCAGCCTAGCATCTGATGCAGTCTCGCAGAGACTCCCATAGTGTGTCTCTACCAACGCAGTGGAACATCATCGATAGTGGCATAATTTGGAACCCCTCGAGTGATTGCCTCTAGATTGCACTCCATCTCTGCTAAGGGGTCAACCCCTTCCTCATAGTCTGCACCCACTATCAGATGGGCAGCTCATCGTGCTATTGGTGACATGCCTGGTGGTCTCTCTGGTCCCACATATGCACATTTATCATAAGTTGAGTCTTAGTTCACACTTTTATAAAAATCATAAAAACTTGAAAGAAATTCAAAAAACAAGTTTTTACCTGTGTCGATCCAATGTACCCCTGGTGGCATAGGTAGATCTGAATGCCCTCTGAAATCTATGTTGGCATAAGCATAGTCTTATACCATAAGCAACTGGCGTTCGAGCCATGTGAAGAACTGTGGTGGATAATGCATATGTTGACCCGTGCCTCCTCGAGGCATGAGCTGGCTCCATCTCACGAGCCTCGAATCTCGGGGGGCAGGATGTGGTACTTCTACCCACTGATACCAGAAGTGCAGTATTTGCTCCAAGAAGAACGTCACTAGTATAGAACCGAACCTAAATTTCTTTAGGTTTCCATACTTACCCTTGGTTAGTTGGCGCTTCATATTCTCCAAAATGCCTCCACACCAGTTGAAGATGGTGGGGGTCAAACATGTGATAGCATACTAAAACTAAGACTTGGAAGCCTCATGCAAAGCTTGCGTGCTAGATACATGTGCCATAGTGAACATAATTATTCTCAAAACTAGGTTGGTGATAGTTGCAATCTTTACCTTACCTCCATTGGTTATCTCAGCACCAGGACATTATCTATGGACTAGACTCCTGGTACTCTTACCTCCCTGGCAAGATCTAGAGAGTCGAACTACCTCTCCTCAACGGGGTAATCTCGTGATGAAGTAGATGTTCGTCTCCTCCAGTTCCAGTTCTTGTCCTTTGATGATGAAGATCTCTTGATCTACATCCCAAAGACTGATCATATAGGGTAGCATCTCCATCTGAGCCCTCAACCTTGTGGTCCGGAAGAATTTCAGTAGAACACAATCCCTTAGAGCATTTATGCATACCAGATCCTAAGACTCTTGGAAATCCTCGGCCTCATGGCCTCTTTCTTTCCACTCCAAGACCATATTTCTCCTGCAAACAACATTTAAACACTTATTACTACTTTTTACATGGATAAAATTCATTAAATTTTTCTTAAAAGAGAGATTTTAACTTTAAAAAGTTGCTCTTGGCGCCATCGCACCTTTTTTTTCAAAACAATGCGATGGCATCACAGAATCCTTTGGGCTCAAGAACAACCATCGTGGGTCCAATGATCATACTCGCGATGGTCGCCGACGACCTACAATTTCAAAATCCTCCTTTCTAGCCTAAAATTTACCATTAAAATTGCATTAAAAAAGTAATGAAATGCAAGAGAAGGGATGAGGCTCTTACCTGTCATAGATGGATCGTGAAATGGTACCCTGGATCTCCCGCAGCAACCATTGGAAAATCAAGGAAATTAGGGCACAAAAGCACTTTCAGAGCTCAGTTTGGTAAAATGGTAAAAAATGAAATTACTTTTACCTATTTATAAGTTTTGAAAGTCTTTTTGTCAAATATTTTTGTAATATTTTAATATTTTCTCGATATCAGTGATGGGTGTGTTTCTTGTGTAGTTATAGGTGCCTTCAATGTGAACAGTGATCATTATTGACCGATTATGGGAGTTTTATTTTATCTCTTTTTTAGACTCATTAAATAAATGAAAAAGGAACCCCCTGGAGTCATCTTTCAGCTCTTTTCTGACTCTCGAAAATTGAAAAGATTGTCAAGTACTTGTTATTTCGAACTCGTTAAAGTAAATGAATCGACGTCACCTCAGTATACGTTTACCCATTTTTCGGGCTGAGACTGACTATTTACGAAAAAAGGTACACCTTGAACGACATGGTCAAGAGGTTCCCTCGGATATTGTTTTATACCTTTTTGGATTCAAGGGACAAATTACGAAAAGGGACATGATGGAGTTTTATTTTTCGTTTCTTTTTCAAACTCTCTAAACATGAAAAAGACACCGAGTTATTCTTATGTCAAACTCGTTAAAATTTTATGACAAAAGACTTGTCACCATGACGAGACCGAGCTTCTCCTTCCTAGGGCTTGTAAAACTTACTAGGATGGATTCACTCAAAGAATGAACTTACATAACAAACATATTATATCCCCTTCAAGCTTGTGATAAAAAATAATTGGGGTACTTGCTAGAAATAACAGGGGAAAATGAAGATGAGACATCCTTTGTATTGACACCATGTCGCTCTTGAACATGACACTCTTCTGCTCTCATGTCGGGTTTGGGATATCCTCACTCAGTCACTTGTCCTCCCAAGTTTGGGTGATCCATCTAGCCTCTCATTTGACTATTCCACACTGTCATCATGACCTTTAGTCCCATGTTGATTCAGATGCTTCCACACTCCGGAGTCGTGTCACCAATATGTTCAAGAGAAATCCAATCTACATTATTTACCTATACATTGTTTTATTCATTGCTACAATCCTTATATCATACCACTTTATTCCTTGTTTCGTGTCGATGATGGGGGATTCATCATTTCCCTCCTTCGACGGGTCACTTCCTGCCAACTTCAACTCATTATCCAGGAAGCTGACTTAGGAACTCCCTTTCAATACCTTAGAGCTGGTATGCCTTAATGGTCAGTTCTTCACATCCAACGACAGGTCTTCATTATTGGTTTTCGATCAAGTGATTCCACGAGTGTTCGACCTCAGCTTCATTATCACATTCACGGATTGTATTGCTGTACCTTGAGAAGCATTGTCATTATTGATGGTTTCTCTCGTACATGTTAACGATCCACATCATTGGCCAGTAATCATGTGGTTTTCTAGCATGTTTGACTTCAACACATTTATTCGCATGCTAGGATTCGTACATTGATTGGGTCAAGATGGAGCACAAGACCTTGAGTCTTGTCTGTTATGGCTCATGCTACATGGAGTTTTATGTTATTCATGATTGTACACATGTTTCTACGATACTGATGGCTATGACCATACCATGAAACTTTATATTCATGATGATCCTTGCTATCTGGATGGCTGTGCCCATACCATGGATCTTTTATTTAGTCTTCATCATCCGGATCGTTGCATCCATGCCGTGGATTCGTGTCTTTCTCTAAGATATGTATATGTATATATGTCCTTGATTTGCAAGTCTCCTGATAGTGCGTGTCCTCGTCCTTGCCAAAATCTCGTAAAGCATCTTGACCATCACTCCTCGTTCTGCCTTCATGCTTTAGGGACATCTGTTACACAGTATTTTGTCACATCTCCTGCAGTTCCCTATGACATATCCTGAAGTGCCTAAAACATGATCATTATACAGTATACCCATCAATGTATACAACTCAGATCCCTCCTTTAACTTTTCTTGGAAAATATCTGGAGCTTTCCCTGAAGAAATGGCTCATGAAACCCTAAAATGAGAATCATCGCTCTTATGAAACTCAAAACCGCGATGATCGCCTGTTGCACCTGGTTAAGCCAGTGATGGAATCGCTCTATTCTCTCTCATACTCACAATGGTCTTAAAAAGGAATTTTTCCTAAATAGGATGATAAGCTTCATGATGTAGAAGCTTCCAGAGCGACGAGATGGAGGTGGTTTCGCATAGATGAGCTTGAATCCTCCTAATTTGACCTCTTGGTCTCATTTCTATGAGTTACCTCCTTAATATGTGGACCTAATCCTATCTTTGGAGGAGGTCTAACTCCCTCTCCCAGCCTATAAATTTTCCCTCTACCATTCCCAAATGGTTGATCAATGTCCTTTTGCACCCCTATGTTGAACTTGTGCTTAGAGTTTATTCATTAGACTTGAAGAAGGTGTTGGAAATAATATTGAGAGGGGGGTGAATCAATATTATCATATTTATAATTTTATTTCCCAAACATATTTATATACACTACTTCAGCTAAGTGAACTAGCGTGTACACGCGACTGTACTTAAAGCAACCAACGTATATGCAAAGAACTTTTGATTTAGACAATTTATCATGTATTGAGCTTTAACCAGTATATCAGAGATTTATTAGACAGTGCAGTAAAATCAAAATAAAGCATCGCACATAAGCAACACACATGAACACCAAGATATAAGGTGGAAACCCAATGTGGCTAAAAACCACCTACTGCTGTTGTCATTGTCTTCTTTTAATAATAAGAAAATTTGTTTACAATCTTGTACTGATGCAAACTCATACTAGTATGCAGGCACCCACCTGCAGAATGCTACAACCTTCTCTCATTCTCCATCTACTACTGGAAGGGAGCTACAACCCCCTAGCTCTTGTACTAGCCAATATTTTTACTAGTACATAGGTGCCAACCTACAGAAAACTCCACTCTTCCACCAGGGACCACGTTTCATGAATTTTCAGACTGGATACTCCTGGAACACAACACCACAATCTGAAGGCCACGTTTCATCCAATTTTCATACTGGACCCATCAACAACATTGAAACTCAAAAAATCATAATTGCAATACAACCATCAAATACATTTGCATCAACCAATCATTGAAACTCAATCATCACTTTTTGAATCAACCACAACTGAATCAATCAATCACTAACAACCCATCATCACTGAAGCAAATCACAATCAATCAATCTGATCATTCAGAACACTGTTACCAAAATACAGTCACCAAACCACAAAGGAGAACCTAGAACTCTGCAACAACGAACATAAACTACTGAAACTTTAAACATCCTGCTTCATAAGGTATACACTACTTCAATGTGTCGAACTAGCATGTATATGCACTTTTACCAAAGGGAACCAATGTACAGATCTGCAAATTCTAATTTATGATGTATACACTACTTTGATATGCTGAACCGGCATGTATACACTCTTTTACTAAAGCGAATCTGCATACAGATCTGTAAATGATAACTTAAAACATCACAACTATTCCAGACTTTAGCCATACCCAGATCATCATATTTATAGAATAAAACATGCATCAGTATTCAGATCTAGACTGTTCAAGATCAAACCACATAATGATAATACTTTTAAGCCTTTATGATCCCAGATCAATCAAACCATCAGAAGCTCATTAACCTGCATATATGATCCAACACCTCATAAGATCTTCAAAATACTTGCACACCCTTGGCCTAATGATCTTCTCCTCCTTATATAGTTTTAGGCCTTTCTCAATACCATGGACCAAAACTACTTAGGATTAATACCTTGGACCAAATACCTTGGACCAATCAAATACCTTGGACCAAAAACTTTTGGTTTTCCAAGATATACGCGCTTTTCCTTCTGTGAATGTGTGTGTGTACGTATATGCTCCTTTTGTTCAATAAACATGTGTGTATACGCATCTTGGACAAGGTGAACCTGTGTATATATCTCTTTCTTCATTCTTTGGAGTCTGATATGTAATTCTTTGTTGTGCTGCACTGTGATCTTTCATCTGAGTTAGTTTCCATCAAGGACAACACCTGTATCATAATGCCAACGATCTCCCCCTTTGGACTTGATGGCAACAACAACACCAAGACACTCTCCCCCTTTGAGATCAAGGGAAAAGCGCAGACCAATATATTCTCTCCTTTTGACATACATTATGTTGTTCATGCTCCCCCTGAGTACATGCTGAATTCTTTGATTGAGCTCCCCTTTTGTACGTGCTGAGATGCACTGAAACCGTCCATGCTCCCCCTGAGCACAAGCAGAGTCTACAAAAATATTTTTCAAAAGAATAACATGACTCTATAACTCAACTATGTGAGTATGACCTTCCTATCACCAATGACTCATACATACATCCATTCTCCCAACCAAGTGGGGATATACCAAACTTGACTCATCCACCCAACCAAGTGGGGATATACCAATTGTTTATACATGATAGAAACAATAAATATTACATCATCCATCTCATGCAAAGTGGGGATACAAATTACATCATTTGTCCAATAGGACTCATTCAAATGTATGAGAAGACATATCACATCCTAGACTTTTACATGGCTTAAGCAACAAAAGGTATAAATATTTGAAGCCATAGCTGGACTCAACAACCATAATGCCAACAATGAAAATAAGAGTGAAGGTTAATGCTCCCCCTGAACCTGTGCCACCTGTGCATTGTTAACAAGTCAATGATCAAGGCATCTTTTTCAGTTAGATAAAAATTAATGAACAGGTCATATCAATAGACTGTGATCATTAATATCAAACCGAGCACCCATATCAGAGCCCACCCCACTATTTTTCTTGTCTAAAAAACATATATGATCCTTGTCCCACAGAAACTCGTGTGTGTACATGACTCAACTTCATGAAACATGCGTATAATAACCTTTCTCTAAAAAAATTAAATTTAACAGCAAGATGATGCAGTAACTACTCCCAGCGTTTGTCTGAGATATTCAAATGTTTCTCTGGGCAGTGGTTTAGTGAATATATCAGCAACCTGTTCTTTGGAGGGAACATACTCTAATTTGACTTTTTTTTCAAGCACTTGTTCACGTAGAAAATGGTATTTGATGGGTATGTGCTTGGTCTTGGAGTGCATGACTGGATTCTTTGAAATAATGATGGAACTTGTATTATCACATAGAATGGAGATGGGTGGAGTATATGTGATCTGAATGTCTTGCAAGGTTTGCATCATCCAAAGTAGTTGTGTGTAGCAAGAGGCAACAACCACATATTCTGCTTCAGTTGTAGATAAGGCAATTGAACTTTGTTTCTTGCTGAACCAAGACACTATCCTGGAACCCATATAAAATGCACCACCACTAGTGCTTTTTCTGTCATCAACACTTCTTTCCCAATCTACATCTGTATATGCATGAAGAGTAAGATCTGCATCTCTAGGATACCATAAACCAAAGTCCTGAGTTCCTTGAAGATATTTGAAAATTCTTTTGACTATGTGATTCCTTTGGATTTGCTTGGAATCTTCCAACTATTCCTACTGCATGCGTGATGTCAGGTCAGGTACCTGTTACATAAATCAGACTACCAATCATGGATCTATAGGTTGGTTGATGTACTGCTGCTGATTCATCATTTGAGCTGAGACTGCATCCTGTTACCATTGGGGTACATACAGGTTTAGAATATTCCATTTCGTACATTTTCAAGATCTGTTTGAGATATTTGGTTTGTGAAAGAAAAATACCATCTTTATTTTGTTGAACTTGTAGACCAAGAAAATAGGTAAGTTCAACAAGCAAAGACATTTCAAATTCTTGTTCCATTACTGAAGAAAAATTCTGACTCATGGATTCTTCATTGCTACCAAAAATGATATCATCAACATAAACAATAATAATTAGTAATTTATCAATTTCAATTTTTGTATATAGATTGCTATCTGTTGAACCTTTTGTAAAACCTTGTTGGTGTAGATATTTGTCAAGGCGGTAATACCAGGCCCTTGGAGTCTGTTTCAGACCATAGAGGGCCTTTTTGAGTCTGCATACAAGTTTTGCATCATTTCCAAGAATGAATCCTTTTGGTTGTTCAATATAAACTTCTTCTTCTAAATCTCCATTCAGAAAGGCTGATTTTACATCCATTTGGTATACTTTGAATTTTTGAAAGCTAGAAAGAGCAAGAAACATCCTTATGGCTTCAAGTCTGGCAACGGGTGCAAAAGTTTCTTCAAAATCTATACCTTCTTGTTGAGCATACCCTTTACAAACAAGTATGGCCTTGTTTCTAATGACTTCTCCATTTTCGTTTAGCTTGTTTTTGAATATCCATTTAGTTCCTATAACATTTTTATCATGAGGTCTAGGAACTAATTCCCAAGTATCATTTTTTTCAATTTGCTCAAGTTCTTCATCCATGGGCTTGACCCAACATTCATCTTTGCATGCTTCTTTTACATTTTGAGGTTTGGTGGAGGATAGTAATGCTAGATAGCTTGAGGTTCTTGTAATAGTTCTTCTTGTCTGTACACCTGCCTCTTTTTCCCCTAAAATTTGAGTTTCTGGATGATTTTTCTAAACAAACCTAGACAGAGTCTTTTCTTCTACCATTATCTCTTCTTCTAGTGCTTCATTGGTTTCTTCTTCAATATGATTTTGATCTGATGTGGGAAAATAATCCCCATTTTCTTCATTGTCATAAACTTCTGTTGATTTTATCTATTTTGGATTTTTGCAAGCTTCATCAACTACAACATCAATGCTTTCAACAAATTTTCCAAGTATTTTATTATAGCATTTATATCCTTTACTTCTGGAAGAATAACCAAGAAGAATACCTTCATCTGCTCTGGGTTCAAACTTACCAAGTTTTTCATTAATCCTTTTGATATAACATTTGCTTCCAAAAACTTTAAAGTATTTTACAGTAGGAGTCTTGCCATACCAAATTTCATGTGGAGTTTGAGTGTTGTTTACCTGAACATTTGCTTGGTTGAGAATAGTTACGGCAGTGAATGCAGCTTCGCCCCGGAAGGTTGCAACAGTTCCAGATTCATCTAGCATAGCTCAAGCCATTTGTTGAACAGTTTTGTTCATTCTTTCTACCACTCCATTTTTCTGAGGAGTCCTTGTGGTGGAGAAGTTCCTTTTTATTCCATGTTGTTCACAAAAGTCAAAGAATTCATCCGAGGTAAATTCCCCTCCTCGATCAGATTTGAGGCATTTGATTTTTCGATCTGATTCATTTTCAACCAAAGCTTTGAAGGCTTGGAACTTTTCAAATGCTTCATATTTATGCTTTAGAAGACCTATCCAACACATTCTGGAAAAATCATCAATGAACAAAATAAATTATTCTTCTCCACAAGGTGACTTTTTCCTCGATGTTCCACATAAATCAATATGGACAAGTTTAAGAGGCTTACTAGCTGATCCTTCCTTTTTCATGAAGTGAACTTTGGTTTTCTTGTCGATTTGACATGGTTTGCATATTGTATTTTCTAGATGTTGATATCTGGAAGATCACGAACAACTTTGAATCTGCATGCTTTTCTTATTTGAGAAAAGCTTAGATGTCCCAATCTTCTATGCCACAGCCAGTTTTCATCATTTTTGCTTAGATAGCACTATTTTTGTCCTCCCTTGAGTATGTATAAGTTGTTTGGAGTTCTTGTACCTTTGATCACGGTCTCTCCTGTATCAAGCTCACAAACAACACATCTGTTTGATCGAAACACCACTTCATTTCCTTGCTCACACATTTGACTGACACTCAACTGGTTATGCTTTAAACCATCTACATACATAACATTTCTAGCTTTAACCTTTTCTTTCAAGAAAACAGAGCCTTTACCTTTTATGACAGCAAGAGTTTCGTTTCCAAATGAGACATTCTTTTCCTTTTCTAAGGCATTATATGAGTGAAGTTTTTCTTTGTCACCTGTCATGTGTTTTGAGCATCCATTGTTGATGTACCACTGATTTTCTTGTCCTTCTGCATACAAGGCTATACCACATCTTTCTGTTTGAGATTCTTTCCTTCTCCATATCTTGGGATTTAATGGAGTTTGCTCCTTTTGAGATGTTTGCCGAAATTTTCTCTTGCATTCAGATTCTTCATGACCAAAGTTGTTACAAATTGAGCATTCTATTTCATTTTCAAGAAGAGAAAAGTTATTATAGGAACTTTTCTTGATCCCTGTTACATTCCTTTGATTTTGTGCTTCTCTAGTCATGATGGTTTTGTAAGAAACACATTGAACAACTTTGTGCCCAAAATTATGACATGAAAAACATTGCCCATTAAAGAAGTTCCTACGACTATCGAATCTATTGACCCGGGGGTTGTAGTTTCTATTGATATTCATCTTTGGAGCAAATTGAGTATGATTTACCTGAGGTTGGTTGTGGCTTCTATTCATCCTTGGAGTAAATTGAGTCTAATTTACCTGGTGATCTGCTTTATGCCTTTCCTGACGATTGTCATACTGTTCACTGGTCTTTGTTGCATCAAGATAGCTTTTGGTGGAGGTTGATGGCTTCTGTGATTGAGATGCTTCTTCAGTATATCCAAGACCTGTCTTTATCAGAGGAGAAAGTTGAACTTTGATAATTTCATTTAAAGTTTCCTATCCTTTAGCAAATCTAAGATTGAGAGATTTCGTTTTCTCAAGATCCTTTCTTAGACCCACAATTTCACATTCTAGTTTTTCATTGTGTTTTTCGTTTTTAGCAAGTTGGTATGTTAAGGTATCTATAATCATATCCTTTTCTTCTAAACAGATTTTGAGTTACATATTTCTTCATGAAGGTCTTCCTCTTCTAAAGAATCCCAAAAATTATCATCGTCATAAGCCATGAGAAGTCTGTAACCTTGTCCAGTTTCATCTTCATCACTATTAGATAAACCATCACTATCTTCATGAGTATAGTAACTCCTTTTATTCACAACTTGTTTTCTATTCCCTTTTGCATATTCCTTTCCTTTCTCAAATTTATCTTTATGAGGAAATCTGGCAGCATAATGATCGACTCTTCCACAAGAAAAGCATTTGAAGGGTAACTTACCTCTAAACCTTCCAGAACCCCGTTGAAGCTTTTTGACAAAGTTTACCTCATCTTCTTCTTCTGAAATATGTCCTGATTCATTGTGTTCTTCCTTTCCCTTTGCTGAAGCTTTGAATGCAGCTTCCCTCATATCTCATGGTCCTCCTTTTCTCATCTCAAAGGCAATTAAGATTCCGTGAAGCTGCGTCATAGTGATATTATGTAGATCCTGTTTTTTTCTATAGCAGACACTTTGGATTCAAATTTAGCAGACAAGGATCTCAATACTTTCTCAACTAAGGTAATTTCCTTAATTTCTTCACCCAAATTCTTCATACAATTAACAACCTCATCTATACGTAGGAAGTAACTAGCTATGCTTTCATCACTATGCATATTAAGAGTTTCATATTGAATTCTGAGAGTTTGAATCTTAGCACGTTTTACCTGAGAATCTCCTTCATAGCTTAGAATGATTTGTCCCATATTTATTTGGCTAATTTGAGCTACATGACTTTAACAAACTCTGATTGTGACAGACTTACCAATAAAGTATTGACATCTTTGGCATTGGCTTCATATTTCTTTTTACCTACCGTATCTGTAGGAATTGCTGTTGGAAATGTATATCCTCCTTCCACAATTTCCCAAACATCCGTTCCAAGATATTGTAGATAGGATGTGGTTCTTATTTTCCAATAGAAAAATTTGCTCCCATCAAATATTGGCGGTCTGATGGATCCCATGCTTTCTTGATTAGTCATGTTGATGGATCTCCCTTCAAGCGATCAAGCTTCCTCTGAAGGACTTGCTTTGATACCAATTGTTGGAAATAACACTGAGAGGGGGGTGAATAAGTATTATCAGATTTGTAAATTTATTTCCCAAACAGATTTATATATGCTACTTCAGCTAAGTGAACTAGCATGTACACGCGACTGTACTTAAAGAAACTAGCGTATATGCGGAGAATTTTTTATTTAGACAATTTATCATGTATTGAGCTTTAACCAGTATATCAGAGATTTATTAGACAGTGCAGTAAAAGTAGAATAAAGCATCAAACATAAGCAACACATATGAACACCAATATATAAGGTGGAAACCCAATGTGGGTAGAAACCACCTGCTGCTATTGTCTCTGTCTTCTTTTAATAATAATAAAATCTGCTTACAATCTTGTACTAGTGCAGACTCATACCAGTATGCAAGCACCCACCTGCAGAAGGCTAAAACCTTCTCTCGTTCTCCAGCTACTACTTGAAGGGAGCTACAACCCCCTAGCTCTTGTACTAGCCAATATGTTTACTAATACGTAGGTGCCAGCCTACAGAAAACTCCACTCTTCCACCAGGGACCGCGTTTCATGAATTTTCAGACTAGATACTCCTGGAACACAACAACACAATCAGAAGACCACGTTTCATCCAATTTTCATACTGGACCCATCAACAACATTGAAACTCAGAAAATCATAACTACAATACAACCATCAAATACATTTGCATCAACCAATCATTGAAACTCAATCATCACTTTCTAAATCAACCACAACTAAATCAATCAATCACGAACAACCCTTCATCCCTGAAGCAAATCATAATCAATCAATCTTATCATTCAGAACATTGTTACCAGAATACAGTCACTAGAACACAAAGCAAAACCCAGAAATCTGCAACAACAAACAGAAACTATTGAAACTTTAAACATCATGCTTCATAAGGTATACGCTACTTCCATGTGTCAAACCAACATGTATATCCAATTTTACCAAAGGGAACCAGCGTACAGATCTGCAAATTCTAATTTATGATGTATACGCTACTTTGATATGTTGAACCGGCGTGTATACGCTCTTTTACTAAAGCGAACCTGCGTACAGATTTGTAAATGCTAACTTAAAACATCACAACTATTCCCACGAGGGATTCACTCAATGAACCTCTGACCTATCACGTGCATTCGTGGCATATTAAACAATACCCTTAATTTGAATACATATTGGAAAACATCCTTAAAAATCACATTATTTAACCCCCTACCAATACAAACCCAATACACCTTCCCAATTTAAAAAACCCCTACTTCCACTAGATATTGTAGGTATCCATTTTTTCATTAACATTTTTTATACCCCTTTATATTTTATCATTAATATTGAGCTCCATTTTTTATACCTGCCAATATAAAAACCCCTTACCCCCTATATATCCCCCAATATATTATGCCATTTTTTCCTCAATATAAATCCCCCAATATGAATGCACGTGGTATGGTATTGCTCCCCGAGGGAAGCCCTCGTGACTATTCCAGAATTTAGTCATACCTAGATCATCATATTTAGAAAATAAAACATGCGTCAATATTCAAATCTAGACCGTTCAAGATCAAACCACATAATGATAATACTTTTAAGCCTTGATGATCCCGGTCCATCAACCTTCATCAGCCATATAGGTGCCTCCTTCAATCAGATCAAGCAAACCATTAGAAGCTCATTAACCTGCATATATGATCCAACATCTCATAATTTCTTCAAAATACTTGCACACCCTTGGCCTAATGATCTTCTCCTCCTTATATAGTTTTAGGCCTTTCTCAATACCATGGACCAAAACTACTTAGGATTAATACCTTGGACCAAATACCTCGAACCAATCAAATACCTTGGACCAAGAAATACCTTGGACCAAAAACTTCTGGTTTTCCAAGATATACGCGTTTTTCCTTCTATGAAAGTGTGTGTACGTATACGCTCCTTTTGTTTAGTAAACCTATGTGTATACGCAACTTGGACAAGGTGAACCTACGTATACCTCTCTTTATTCATTCTTTGAAGTCTGATCTATAATTCTTTGTTGTTAACCTGCTGCACTGTAATCTTTCATCTAAGTGACTTTCCATCAAGGGCAACACCTGTATCATAATGCCAATAGAAGGAGTGTTGGTTAGTTTCTTGGCTTGGACTTGGATTACCACTCAAGGATAGCCTTTCAACATCAAGGCTATGGTTGAAAGCTTCCCCTTTATTATTTAAATAATAATACAACTACTGGTTCATATTCCCAAAATATATATGTTCATGTATGTATTGGTTTGGTATTCTTTGATCAGCTAAATAGGTTATTATTGGATTTTCCATTGGTTTTGGCATGCTTTGTTGTCTCTTGGTCATTTGTGCAAGTACATAAGCATTGAAAGAAGTAGGTATAAGGTCATGACACAAGCGATTCGAGGAACTCAACAAAGGAAATCGAAATAGCATCAGAGCAAGGTAGGCCTTCTCTCTTGTTGTAGTTTTCAATCATAATCTAAGAATATGTCCAGTTGATTGTCCCTTCAATTGCTAGACCCACTCATTGGGCTAGAGGGATCATCTCTGTCTGCAAAGAGGATCAACCTTGTCAACAAAGTGGTAGACTTCCTTGTTTCCATAATTTTGTTTTCAACTTTTCTTGCTACCCTGAATGCCTTCTCCAATGAATCAGGTTCCCAAAGGAGAACCCCATGTTGGACGTTATCTTTTAAAGTCCCTATGAATAGATCGATCCTATGCTCCTCTTGAATAGTGCTCAAATATCAATTACCCTAATATTCAATTTTTGGAAGTCTTCAATGTGTTCCACCATTGAACCCTTTTGTTTGAGATTTATTAATTGGCTAAAGAAGGTGATGCTCTTTGTATCTTCATAATGTGCTATCATTTCCTCTGTAAAATTTGACCAGGTGACAAGTGGTTTACGAGAATAAATCCATCTATACTATACAAAATGATTGGGTTCTAAATATAAATATGCAATAAGTACCTTTTGTGAGAGTTTCACATCCCGTAGATTAGAATATTGCTCCATCTATAGTATCCATGTTACCAGATCCTGCCATCAAAGTTCCTCATATATATCTTTGGAATATGGTGGTTCTTAAACCCCACACTAGAGTCTCTAAAATCATAATTCATATTCTTTTCATCCTCATCATGATTTTCATGGATTACCTTGTCACCACTGGGAAGCATTTCTTATAGCAACTTTACCAAACCTTCCTTGAACCCCTCTATCTTGATATTCATCATTTATTCCATGTCTTCTTTTAAACCATCATTCAAAAATCCATGTCCCTTTTTATACCATCTATCTTAACATTCATCATGGCTTCCAATTCATTTTTTGTTACTTTTTGCGAGAACGAAATTTGTTGCACTTGGTTTCGTAAATTTGATATATCATGTTGCATTTCTTCCTCTTTTTTAGGCATCATATAAGAGTTTTTTGGTTGCTTACTAGGTGTGTCCATTTTTTTGTTTTGAGATATTTTGGAATCAAGCAATGATAAGGGGTCACAATATAATCAGATCTTAGATAACAATAATAATTTAAGGGCACAACAATAACAATAGTGGGCTTTTATGGGGCACAATAATAACAACATGGGAACTACATGGGAACAACAATAACAATAAGGAGCTACACTAGTATTATAGGGACCTAACACAAGCTTAGGAATTTTTCATATATGTTTAAGTCACTTTTCCTCGTGATAGATTATATCCTAGAAGTATATAAAATTTAGGGTTGTTATAATATAACTTGGTACTAATTAGTTATGACAACTAGTCATGGCATGATTAGTGACTATTGTTATACACTCATTATTATTTCTTTAAAACATTAATAAACTCCCGCATACAAAACTCTTCATATTGTTATATGACTACGATCTCACCATGACTCTTGTTTAAAGCATGTTTTCCTCTATTTCCCATAGTTCAGGAAAACTTGTCCCACAATGAATATGGTAGTTATTATTGATCCATGAGTTGAACTTGATATTGTGGCCTTGTATTATGTTTCTATAGGTTGGTAGTTTATATTATTTTGAGTACTTATAGTAATGAGTTGAATGTTCTTGGATTCTAGTTGTAAGTCATTGTAATGTTATCGTGGATATTTCTGAACCTCAAACATTATAGTGATTAATTATTTTCTTGTGTTTTGTGAAATGATCTCAATGGTACATTTGGAAAAGCGCTAATCTGACAGTGACTGTGTGATGTGTTGGCTTTTGGTGGTAACCACATTCGAGGTTTGCCACATACATACCCATTTTCCTCTTCCATCGATGGAGACAAAGCCCTATGCCAGGTTTGCTAGGGTTTGACCGTTGTTATGAACTTATGTATGGAAATAGATGTTTTGTTTGTAACGTCTTAAGGATTATGATAGAGGCTTTGCTGGATAATATTATTGATCATTTCCTCCTAGTAAGAGGGTTCCTTCTCAACATTTTTGCATATAATACTCAATTTTGTTACGGCTTTGGTTTTAATTAGAAATTTGATTTCTTATTGTTATTGTATGATCTTTGATCATTTATTTTTGTTTTCTTATAGGTCCATCGACACATCATGGGCTTCAACCTTATTTTCCTTGTGCAAGTCTACCTTCTACTGGAATTTCCAGGTAATAGCTTCTTCCATCAATCATTATGAGTTTCAGATTTATTATATAATACTCAGTGATATAAATTCGAGTTGTTTACCTATTAGGGTTTGACATTGAGAGAATGGAAGGTTTAATCCCAAGCCCTCCTTGGTAAATTTGTTGCTCTATTATGAAATTTTAGCATTTTTCTCTAATTCTTGTAAAGCTTTAATGGCTTTCAAATAGACTCCTTGTTGGTTGTTTCTAATTCCTTGAATTTTTTACCATGATTTCTTGTAGGGCTTCTTAGTGTCGGTATGGGGTCTAACTTGCAACTTGTTGGAGTTTCTCATGCGAATCACTCAACTCATCTTTTATCTCCAGGTTCCAAGTATTTTTTTTTTGTTCTTGTCCAGGTCCTTCGACTGTTGGTCGGCGTTAGGGTTTTTAAAATTGTGGCATATGGTTTTTGCAATGTGGCAGAACTATCCGTGACAGGGGTTGTTATATTCCCATTTATACTATAGGTTTGTTTGCTATCATGGCTACGACCTTACTCATTGTAATTTAAATATGTATTGAATATTACTCCAATACTATAAATGACCAATCATACTTTCTTTCTTATGTGACACTATGGATGTTGGAAATTGAATTAATGATTATTTTGGGGTATCTAAGATTCCCTTCCATGGGATTTGTAATTGTAATTTTTATTTATAATTTGTTAGCTCATTATTTATGGAGTTTGGCTCCTTTAGTTACACTTTCATAATGCAATTTATTTATTAGAATTTCTAAGTAAATTTTTTTTGGGACATGTCCATAATTTTCCCTCCGTGCATTATTGTTGTAACAACGATTACTCATTATACTAGAGTATCATTGTAATACTCTTTCATGTATATATTTAACCAAAATTATTCACCTGATTTTTTTTTTCCAATTATTGTTTCATCCTATTTTGTTTACATTGAAACATAGTAAGGATTGTATCATCTATTTGTTCTTATGCCCAGTTTTGTTGTTATACCTTCTACAATTATATTTACACATGTGTAATCTTTGTTGTTATAAGCACTATTATTTTAACTATCTATTTTAAAACAGTCTAGAAACCCTTATGGGTCCTGTCATGGGACCTATCTGGGTCTTTTCTGTACATACATATACATATTTTGGGGACTATACAGGATAGTTAGGGATTACTTGCCTAACATTCCAAAGTACTAACCCTAGGTCCTTAACTAAAATAATTTATTTTCATAGTAATTAAGATACATAATTTTATCTTTTATTTTCTCAACCAACTTTACACAGGCTTGTTTACTCTTACTTGCAAGACATTTCGAAACCCTGTCTATCACTTACCAACTCACTTATTACCTTTCTTCTCTAAATGTTGTTCACTAGCATTTTCCCATACTGGTTTAGGTGCAAGTCTTCCATAAACAATACATATACCTGCACATTCACATTCACATACTATATCTACCATATAATGCATATAGTTTTTCTTTTCATTTTTGGTTAGCCATTCACCACATTTACTACAACATTTCAATTTCAACACTTTCTTATAGATTCAAGAGACTAGATCAAATACCTATCTAATATTTTGGGAAATATGTAAAAATCTCTCACGGTCCACCCAAGTGTAATCTAGTTGCTCACCTAGCTACCCTCAAGCTTCTCTCTTTTACAGTTAGAGATCCAGCCTTTTCCTTTGTACATCAGAGATCATCTCTCTGCAACCCCAAAGTAGCTTCCTGCTTTAAATACAAGGGTTCTTTCACCAATGTTTCTCTCCCATTGGTGTTGTTAGGAATTATTGTCTTTCTCTCCCATAGTAGATTCCTTTTAGAGAACCAAACTCTTGGTGTTTATCTCTAGCCATATATTTCTAGTCTCTGCATAAGTTCCATATTTATGGCATTTATCTCCAGCCATTTCCCTCTGATACCCTTTCCTTCCTCCATCTCTAGGGTGCATGAATGGGAAAAATGAGGATTTTCCTCCTTTGTTATTTCCTTTCTTGGAACATAACCAACTTTTCCAACTATTTCTCTAACTATTAGGGATTTATCGTACCTGATGGTTTTTTACATACTATGTTATGAAACCAGCTCACAAAAAAATAGAAAAGATAGATCAACGACTTCAAAATCAGCCTCTTCGAGGGGGAAAACTCCTTTACTTTACACAAATGAACAATTCTTGGATGATACAAATGACAAAACCTCCTTTCTATATATAGGAGTCTAAGGGGTCACAATATAATCAAAGTGGACATAACAATAATAATATAAGGGCACAACAATAACAATAGTGGGCTTCTATGGGGCACAATAATAACAATATGGGGACAATAGGGGCACAATAATAAGAATAACGGCTATAATGACAATAGTAATGGGGGAATCACTAGTATTATAGGACCTAACATGCCCCTTTCCTTCAAAAAAGTGTTTTCCTCAATGCTTGAGTAGTTCTGGATGCTTCTGTATAAAATTCTCATCCTCCCATGTGGAATCTTCAGCAGGTAAGTTCTTCCACTTGATGAGATACTCTGAAATTGATTGATTTCATAGCTGCTGAGTTCTTGTTTCTGTGGCTGCTTCAGGTTCCAATATGATTTTTCCTTCCTCGTCAGGTTCTGGCAATATTGTTTGAACTAGGAGCTTGTCACCTATAACCTTCTTTAAGCATTAAACATGGAAAACTGGGTGCACTCGAGAAGCTGCAAGAAGCCCCAATTTGTATGCCATAGTACCAATATTTTGCAGCACCTTGTATGGACCATAATAATTTGGTGATAATTGAGTATCCCTTTTAGCTTGCTTGAGGGACATTTGTTTATATGGTTGTAGCTGTAGGAATACCTAGTCACCTACATCAAAACTTCTTTCACTGCAATGTTGATCTGCCTGTTGTTTCATTCTATTATGCGCCAAAGTGAGGTTATCCTTTAAGAGTTGGAGAACTTGTTGTTGATGCTCGATGTGATCTTCCACTGCTTGAACCTTAGAATTTTCTCTTAAATATGATGTGATGGATGGTGGATGATATCCATAAAGTTCCATAAATGGGGTAATTTTTTCTACAGTATGGAAGGAAGTGTTATACCACCATTCAGCCAGAGGCAACCATTTCACCCATCATGTCTATTTATCAGAGACAAAGCAATGAAGATATCCTTCCAAATATGTGTTTACTATCTCAGTTTTCCCATTAGATTGAGGATGATAAGATGATCTATGAGCTAACTGAATACCAAGACAAGAAAATAATTTTGTCCAAAAATTTCCAGTGAAAATGGGATCTTTGTCGCTTACAATAATCTTTGGGTTTCCATGTAGCTTTTGAATTGTTTCCATAAATGCAGTAGAAATTGTACTGGCTTTAAATGGGTGAGATAATGCAAAAAAGTGTGCATACTTGGTAAGTCTGTCAACTATCACCTGATGACACTCTTTCCTTCGGACTTGGGTAAACTTGTGATAAAATCCATTGAAACCTCCTCCCAATGTTGGCTTGGAATGGATAAAGGTTGTAATAGGCCCAGGGTCTTAATTGTTTCAACTTTATTTTGTTGGAAAATCAAACATTTCGCCACAAACTTTTGAATATCCGATTTAAGGCCATCCCAAAAAAAATACTTCTTAACCTTGTGGTAAGTTTTTAAAAATCCTGAGTGCCCTCCTAAGGGAGAAGTGTGCAATTCCGTAAGAATCTTTTGTTTGAGTTGGGAATTCTTACCTAGGTATAAGCGATATTTGTACCATAATGAATCATTTTTCCAGCTAAATGTATCAGATGTACTCGGATCTTGTTGTAACTTTTGAATGAGTGCCCACACTTCTTTGTCATTATTCCACTCATCCCTTTCTTCATTTATCCAATCTAGTTGGATAATAGAAATGGCGCAAAGCAATGCTTCCACAACCTCATCCTTTCTTGAGAGTGCATCTGCCACAACATTTTGCTTCCATTTTTTGTAGATGATTTCAAAGTCATAACCCAACATCTTTGTGACCCATTTTTTTGCTCTTCTGAAGATAATCTTTGTTCTAAAAATTATTTAAGACTAGCATGATTCATTTTTACCTTGAAGTGTCTTTCCATTAGGTAGGGTCACCATTTCTTAAGTGTATGTAGTATTGCCAACATTTCCTTCTCATAAATAGCTTTGTGTAAATACTTTCATTTGACTGGACAACTTTCGAAAGAAATGGGTCTTTCTTCTTGCATTAAAACAACACCAATTCCATTTATTGAGGCATCACATTCCACAATAAAGGTTTTTTTTAAGTCTAGTGTAGCTAAGACCGGTGCTTGGCACATTGCCTCTTTAAGATGTTCAAAGGCCTTCATTGCTTTTGGAGTCCATGAAAATGCATCTTTCTTCAATAATGTTGCTAGAGGTGCTACTATTCTCCAATAATTCTTAACAAACTTGTGATAATACCTTGTCAACCCAAGAAATCCTCATAGATGCTTTATGTATGTGGGGATTTTTCATTCCTTAATGGCTTTAATTTTGCTAGGGTCTACCTTAACACCTTCATGAGATACAATATGACCCAGATATTCCACCTCTTATACTCCAAAGAAACATTTGGAGCTTTTTGCATATAATTGTCTCTCCTCTAATAGTTTGAGCACCCTATCAACATGTTGAACATGATCCTTCCAAGACTTGTTGTAGATTAGTATATCATCAAAAAATATTAACACAAATTTTCTAAGGAAGGGTTTGAAAATGGAATTCATCAAACCTTGAAATGTAGAAGGTGTGTTGGTAAGGTCAAAAGGCATGACCAAAAATTCATAATGGCCCTCATGAGTTCTAAATGTTGTTTTCAGAATGTCTTCAGTCTTCATTCTGATTTAATGATATCCTGAATGAATATCCAACTTGGTGAAGTAAATTGATCCATGCAATTCATCCAATAATTCATCAATGACAGGAATGGTAAATCTTTCTTTAATAGTGAGCTTGTTGACATCCCTATAATCTGGACACATGTTCCATGACCCATCCTTCTTGTGCACCAATACTACTGGAGCAAAGAAAGAACTTTGACTAGGTTGAATTATACCAGCCTCTAGCATTTTTCCAACCATACATTCAATTTCACTCTTTTGGGCATAGGGATATCTATAAGGCCTAATGTTTGGAGAAACAATTCCTGGAATCAAATTAATAGCATGATCATGATCACAAATAGGTGGGAGGCCTTTGGGAGTCTCAAATACCTTGGAATGATTTTCCAAGACTTTTTGGAGATCTGGAGAAATAAATGATTTCAATGTGGGAACCTCTAGCGAACATAATTGTGCAATTACACCTCATTGTTATTTCTTTAGAAGATTTGTCATTCCGTTAGAGCTGATTATCTTTCTTGGTTTCCCTGTGATAACCCTTAATTCAACTTCCTTTCCTTTCGAAGAAAAGTTCATGAAAAGCTCTTGAAAATTAAAAGTTATTGTACCCAAGGATTCTAGCCATTGGACTCCTAGTACAACATCAGCACCACCCATTAGAATGGAAAGCATTGGGCTATTCAATACATATTCTCCCATGAATGGCTTGATATTATGGCACTTTCCAGAGCAATTTATGGTTCCTCCGCTTTCTTTTTTTCACTTGACACTCTGGTGCTAGATATAGGAAGCAAGTCAATTCCTTGGCTATCTTACAATGAATAAAATTATGGGTACTTCCCGAATCAATCAACACTATTACCTTTTTCTTCTTGATATGTCCTTCTATCTTGATAGTTTGAAGAGTGGTAATTCCAGCCAATGCATTACAAGATATGGTCGGATTTGTTTCTTCTTTCTCTAGGGTTTGTTCCTAATGTATATCCTCTTCTTTTGACGTTTCTTGTTCCTTTTCTTCCTCCTCTTCACAATCTATGTAAAATAATTTCTTCTCAGCACACTTATGACTTTTAGTGTATTCTCTATCACAACTGTAACAAAGCCCTTTTTCTCTTTTTTCTTCCAATTGTTTTGGAGTAAACCTTGTAGGTTGTGGAAGGCTAGGGGAAACAACACTTCCATTTTTATAGTTGTGAGTGTTAGGCTTCCTTGTTTCCATAATTTTTCTGTCCATTTTTCTTGCCAAACTGAATGCCTTCTCCAATGAATTAGGTTCCCAAAGGCGAACCTCATTTTGGATGTTATCCTTTAAATCCCCTATGAACAAATCAATCCTATGCTCCTCTGGAATATATTTTACCCTTATATTCAATTTTTGGAAGTCCTCAATGTGCTCCATCTTTGAACCCCTTTGTTTGAGATTTATCAATTGGCTAAAAATAGTGTTTCTTTTTGTATCCTCATAATGTGATATCATTTCTTCCGTAAAAATTTCCCAAGTGACAATTTGTTTACGAGATCAAAGCCATCGATACCATACAAACTGATTTGGTTCCAAATATAAAGTTTTAATACGTACCTTTTGTGTGTTTTACACATTATGGAGATCGAAATATTGTTCCATCTATAGTATCCATGTTATGGGATCCTTTTCATCAAACTTCCTCATATCAATCTTTGGAAGATGGTGGGTCTTCAATCCACCATTAGAGCCTATGAAATCATGATTAACATTTATATTGTTCTCATCATGAGTTTTCTCTATTACCTTTTCACCATTAGGAAGCCTTTCTTGTAGCAACTTTTTCAAACCTTCCACGTCTTTCTTCAAATCTTCAATGTTTTCATTCTTTGATTCATGATTGACATTTATTTTGTTCTCATTCTGAGTTTTCTCTACTACCTTTCCACCATTAGGAAGCCTTTCTTATAACAACTTTTTCAAGCCTTCCTTCCAACCTTCCATGTCCTTCTTCCAATCTTCAGTGTTGTCTTTCATACCATCCATCTTATCTTCCAAGCCTTTCTTTAAATCGTCCATCCTAGCTTCTGTTACTTTTTGTGAGAGTGAAATTTGTTGCACATGGTCTCGTAATTTTGATATATCATGTTGCATTTCTTCCTCTTCTTCATGAGTTGTGCTAGAGATTTCAGGTTGCATACTAGGTTTTTCCATTTTCTTTCTTCAGGGCATCAATTAATGATAATTATTTTTCACTATTCCCTTTGAATTCCTTCAAACTAATTTTTCAAACCAAAATTATGCAAAATTTAAAAAAATACTACACACCTTTTTTCACATTGTAGGAGCTCGATATGGAATCTGATGTATCTCTAAAATTTCAGATGTCCAAGGTCTGAAATTAGGAAATGTCATAGCCCTCTGAGTTCTATTTTCAACACCACCAATCTAATCGAAATTGGATTCTCCAAGAAAGCGGTATGTCAAATCTCCCAAGATGACCTGATTATACACTTTTTCAGTAGAGCGAACTTGTACTAAGTGCCATGTGTCACTGTTTCAACCTTCAGACCTGAAAACAATGCGTAGAAAACAACAGTCCATCCTCTTTCTGCAACTACTGACGAAATTTCAATCTGATACTCAGAGAGAAAGTTATGATGATTTTCCCAAGGTCATCTGTTTGGGATGTAATTTGGGAGCTTGCAAAAACCCTAACTTCCTTGGATCATATCTCCGAAAATATAGTGAGACAAGATCTAAAATTCGGACCCGAGGATCATCGATATTTTGGCTCAAATGGTTTTTTTTTAGCTTATGAAACATCGCAGAAAACATTTATAGTGAAAATGCCATGATGACCTATTTTGGAGCAGCGAAACCCTAGAATCCAAAGCTCTGATATCAAATGTTATGAAACCAGCTCATAAGAAGATAGAAAAGATAGATCAACAACTTAAAAATAAGCCTCTTCGAGGGGGAAACCTCCTTTACATTACACAAATGAACAATTCTTGGATGATACAAATGACGAAACCTCCTTTCTATATATAGGAGTCTAAGGGGTCACAATATAATCAAAGTCAACATAACAATAATAATATAAGGGCACAACAATAATAATAGTGGGATTCTATGGGGCACAATAATAACAATAAGGGCTACAATGACAATAGTAATGGGGGCATCACTAGTATTATAGGGACCTAACATATTCTCGGGAATATTAGTGCAAATAATTTTCATTGTTTTTCTCCCAATATAAATAAAAGCATTTCTAATTAATAATAACAATTAAATTCAAATATTCCAATTTAACCATAGTTTAGTTTTAACCAATAAAGTATTAAGTCATGTTATTGGGGATATTACAAGATCCATATATAATAGCAAGACACTTCAAAGTAAAAACAAATCATGATAGTTTGAGGTACTGCTTGTACCAAGACTATCTTTGGAAGAAAAACAAAAGTAGGTTATGAAGATGCCAAGTTATAAGTTTGTGTTAGGTTCCTATACTACTAGTGTAACCCCTTATTATTATTAGTACAACCCCCTTATTATTGGTGTGCCCATGTAGTCCCCATATTGTTATTATTGTGCCCCATAGAAGCCCACTATTGTTATTATTGTGCCCCATAGAAGCCCACTATTGTTATTATTGTGCCTTTACATTATTATTGTTATGTCGGCTCTGATTATATTATGACCCCTTAGACTACTATATATAGAAAGGAGGTCTTGTCATTTGTATCATCCAAGAATTCTTAATTTGTGTAATGTACAGGAGGTTCCCCCCGCGAAGAGGCTTATTCTGAAGGCCTTCATCTCTCTTATCTATGTTTTTGTGAGTTGGTTTCCTAACATTTGGTATCAGAGCTTTGGATTTTAGGGTTTTGCTGCTCCAAACAGGCCATCATGGAATTTTCGCTATAAATTTTTTTCTGCAATGTTTCAGATGCTAACAAAAAACCCATTTGAGACAAAATCTCATTGAACCCCTGTTCTAAATTTGATATCTTGTCTCACTATATTTTCAGAGATATGATCTGAGGAAGTTAGGTTTTTTGCAAGCTCCAGAATTTCATCTAAAACAGGTCATCGTGGCAATTTCGCTATAACTTGTTCACTACAAAGTTTCAGAAGCTAAAACAAAAACCCATTTGAAAAGAAAGCGGTTTGAACCTCGGTTCCAAATTTCAAATCTTGTCTCGCTATATTGTCAGATATATGATCTGAGGAAGTTAGGGTTTTTGCAGACTCCCGAATTACATCTTAAATAGGTGACCTTGGGAAAATTGTCATAACTTTCTCTCTGAACATCAGATTGAAATTTTGTAAGAAGTTACAGAAATAGGACAGATTGTAGTTTGCATTTTATATTTTTCAAATCCGAAGGTTGAAACAGTGACACATGGAACTTCATACAAGTTCGCTCTTCTGAAAAGGTATATAATCTGGTCATCTTGGGAGATTGTGCATAACTTTTTCTTGGAGAATCCAATTTTGATCAGACTGGTGGCATTGGAAAGAGGATGTGGAGGGCTACTATAAATCACTATTTCAGAACTGGAAGATCCAAAATTACAGAGTTGCAATCATTTCAAGATCGAGATCCTAAAATAAAGAAAAGGTGATATGAGGAAGTTTGATGGCAAGGATCCGGTAAATTGGATACTACAGATGGAGCAATATTTTGATTTACGTGAGGTTCAACTTTTAAAAAAGGTACATATTGCATCTATATTTAGAACCAAATCAATTTTTATGGTATAAAGGGATTTTTTCTCGTAAAGCACTTGTTATTTGGTCAATTTTCACAGAAGAAATGATAGCACATTATGACGATACAAAGAGTAACACCTTCTTTAGCCAATTGATAAATCTTGAACAAAAGGGTCCAATGGAAGAGCACATTGAGGACTTTCAAACATTGAATATAAGGGTAAATGATATTCCATAGAAGCAAAGGATTGATGTCTTCATAGGGACTTTAAAGGATAACATTCAACATGAGGTTCGTCTTTGGGAACCTAATTCATTGGAGAAGACATTCAGAATGGCAAGAAAAATTGAAAGCGAAATTATGGAAACAAGGAATCCCACAACTCATGACTATAATTATGGAAGTGTTTTTTCTCCTAGCCTTCCACAACCTACAAGGTTTATACGACAACAATTGGAAGAAAAAAGAGAAAAAGGACTTTGTTACAATTGTGATAACAAGTACATTAAAGGTCATAAGTGTGCTGAGAAGAAATTATTTTACATTGATTGTGAAGAGGAGGAAGAAAAGGATCAAGAAACATCAAAAGAAGAGGATATACACCAATAACCAACCCCAGAGAAAGAAGAAATGAATCCAACCATATCTCGTAAAGCGTTAGCAAGAATTACCACTCCTCAAACTCTCAAGATAGAAGGACATATCAAGGAGAAAAAGGTTCAAGAAGTGAAAGATCACATCGAGAAAGAAGAAAGGAATCCAACCATATCTTGTAATGCATTGGCTCGAATTACCACTCCTCAAACTATCAAGATAGAAGGACATATCAAGAATAAAAATGTTCAAGAAGTGAAATATCACATCGAGCATCAAGAAATGAATCCAACCATATCTTGTAATGCATTGGAAGAAATTACCACTCCTCAAACTCTCAATATAGAAGGACATATCAAGAATAAAAAGATTCAAGTAGTGAAATATCACATTGAGCATCAATAGCAAGTTCTCCAACTTTTAAAGGATAACGCCACTTTGGTGTAGAATCGAATGAAACAACAGGCAAATCAACATCGCAGTGAAAGAAGTTTTGATGTAGGAAATTGGGTATTTTTATAGCTACATCTCAAGCAAGCTATTCATGATAAGGAAATGTTGGCAATATTACATGCACTTAAGAAATGACGACCTTACCTAATGGGAAGACACTTCAAGGTAAAAATGGATTACGATAGTCTTAAATACTTTTTAGAACAAATATTATCTTTAGAAGAACAAAAAAAATGGGTCACAAATATGTTGGGTTATGACTTTCAAATCATCTACAAAAAAGGGAAGAAAAATGTTGTTGCAGATGCACTCTCAAGAAAGGATGAGGATGTGGAAGCATTGTTTGTGCTATTTCTATTATCCAACCATATTGGATAAATGAAGCAAGGGATGAATGGAAGAAGGACAAAGAAGTGTGGCCACTCATTCAAAAGTTGCAGAAGATATCAGTTCAAACAATATTGTCAGAACTTGATGAGGAAGGAAAAATCATTTTGGAACCTGGAGCAGTCACAAAAACAAGAACCCGACAGCTACGAAATCGATCAATTTCAGAGTATCTCATCAAGTGGAAGAACTTTCCCGCTGAAGATTCCAAATGGGAGGAATTTTTTTTTATACAGAAGCTTCAAGAACTACTCAAGCGTTGAGGACAACACTTTTTGAAGGAGAGGGGCATGTTAGGTCCCTATACTACTAGTGTAACCCCTTATTATTATTAGTACAACCCCCTTATTATATTGGTGTGCCCATGTAGTCCCCATATTGTTATTATTGTGCACCATAGAATCCCACTATTTTTATTATTGTGCCCTTACATTATTATTGTTATGTCGACTCTGATTATATTATGACCCCTTAGACTCCTATATATAGAAAGGAGATCTTGTCATTTGTATCATCCAAGAATTGTTCATTTGTGTAATGTACAAGAGTTTGCCCCCTCGAAGAGGCTTATTTTGAAGGAGTTCATCTCTCTTATCTATCTTTTTGTGAGTTGGTTTCCTAACAGTTTGAAACCATCTACAAAAAGGGAAAAAAAATATCATGGAAGATGCACTCTCAAGAAAAGAGGAAGATAGAGGGAGTTTAAACTATATGTTTTTTCCATTTTGGAAATTGAATGGGTTGAATAAGAAAGGATATAATGGAAGAAGATTAGAAGGTATCCATGATCATTTAGAAACTACAACAGGACCCTAAAACAAAAACAAAAAATAGGTGGAAGAATGATTTGTTGTCGTATCAATAATATTTCTTATGCTTGTATAAGAATTCTCAACGCAAATAAAAGGACCTTTTGGAATTACATGCTATTCCTATGGGAGGAAATTTAGGTTTCTTGGAATTATACCATAATATCAAGAAATATTTTTTACGTGAAGGTCTTAAAGGAGATGTGCAAAGTTTTGTGGATAAATGTGTGGCCTTCCAACAAAATAAGGGAGAGAAAATTACTACCCCAAGGAGACTACAACCATTAGCTATACCAATCTAGCACGGAAGAAGTTTCAATCAATTTTATTACAAGTTTACTTAAATATGGAGGAAATAATGTTATTATAGTAGTACTAGATCTACTGATAAAGTATTCTCATTTTTTACCTCTTTGTCATCCTTTTAAATCAAGTAAAATGGCTCCCTGATCGGGGTTTGAAATAGTTGGAGGCTCGCTTGGATTTCACTGATATGACTAATAATTTATTGGTTTGGGATGGTCGGTGGCATCCCCCACACCTCATACTCTTATTCACTATGACAACATGAAGCATTGCAGATCAAGGTAGATCCACTACATGAAGGTTGGTAACCCTCAGTGCCTACAGGTGGTGGGAGCGGAGGTGGAGTTAAGACTATATGTTTGGCGTATAATCTTAGATCCTCAGCTTCTTAGGAAGCCTAAGTTTGATGTTTATAGGTTCGCGGAGCCAAGAACGTGAGAGGTATACCCAGCTCCTTCCTGTCTCAGTTCGAGGTTGGTGTATAAATTCTGATATGGGCTACTACTTGTGATAAGCATCGCGTCCAGAGGGGAAAGGAAACATTGGTTAAATTAACAGTTTATGTGACTGGTAGTATTAGCCTTCTCAACTATGTAATGTCGATTTCTATCTTTTTTGGAAATATCCTTTCTTGCATGGGCAAGTTCACTGATTTCTTTTTTTTCTCATGATGTTTCCTCCGCATGTTGATAATTGGGTTCCACGTTTTAAGCTTGAATTATCTAGCCAAGCCTTGTGGAGAGTAAGGGTTCTAGTAAATGAACAGGGCCGAGTCTATGGACTTAGGGTTTAGGGGTGCATGGGGGCCACCATTTTTATTCTGGTGGTACCTCCCATTCCCGAAGGGTTACTGTTTATGCATGCTTGTTGGCTCGGGTGGTGGAATTATGAAAGGACACAGTGATGTCTAGCACTTCATTTCTTTTTCTAGTCATACATTAAATTAATGCTTGACTTTCTGGCGGGTATCTGTATAAATCATATTCCAAGTCCACCTACGTTGTATCCACTTCTAGCCTCTATACAGTGGGTTGGTTTACGAGCGCAGGAAGGTGGGAAAAGGGTGAAGAAAGGGGGCCCGAGCTTGGTAGATATGGTGAAGTCTCAACCTTGCGGTGGAGCCTCGAATCAAGGTGAAAGGGGACATGGACACTAGGAAGGCAAAGGAAAAGAAGTCGATTCGTCTTCCGGTCGGACTTCGCAGCAAAGGGATCAGAAAACAAACTCTGAGATTCTTCAAGCCAAGGTTTAAGCATATTGTGAAGGGTACCCCGACACAGGTGAAATAATTGATCATGACCTAGGAGGAAGAGTTGAATTTGAAATCTAAGCTTGAACTGCCAGCCGAAGATTGGGGGGAGCTAATTACAGACCCTGGGTACACTCACAGCCATCTCACCCTATTTATACAGTTCGTCCATCTCCACTGGTTAATGAAATGCATAGTGGCCAAAGCAATGGTTGTGACCACCAATAGAGTAGCGCAAAGTGAGGACGAGTCGAGCCTCTAAGATATTCAAAAAAGCTCCTGTTAATCTAGGTTGTCACTGATGTCAATATAACAGTGTTTGTGATGGAAAATTATTTGATACGTGATTGCCCATTGATGCCCAGTGATCATAATGCTCAAAGTTTGATATATGATGATATGATGAGATGGAGGACCCAAGTGGATTGAACAACAAATGACGCATCAATTGAACAGCAATTGAATAGCAATTGAAAAGTAATTGAATAGCAATTGAACAGTAAATGACGCAGGAGGTCAATTGAACAGCAAATGACGCAGGAGGTCAATTGAACAGCAAATGACGCAGGAGGTCAATTGAATAGCAAATGACACAGTAGATTTAGTAGAGAAACAACGATAATGGAGGAGCATAAGCAAAGTTATCATAGGTCACAGGAAGATAAGCCACAAGAGCAACAGCTATCGAAAGAGTAGAAGAGTGAAGAGAAGCCACAAGAGCAACAACTATCGGAAGAGTAGGGGTAGGAAAGTACAGACTTCCTTGATCGTGGCTAAAGTCCCGCACTCAATCCTAGCCATCGATCTCATAGTCAACCCTTAGATCATGGTCAACTACGGGGGTTAAGGCTGGTTTTAATCCATGTTCCTATCGAATTCCCATAAATCCTTCAATTGCGATAACATTGTGTACCCACCTCACCATTATAATACGTCCTAAATAAATATCGCATTCGTCGCATATCGCAAGTCTTGAAGAGATGTAACTATGGAAAACTGTCGATTGCGATAAGATTGTGGACCTAACGGGTTTATTAACAACTACTTAAGATTGTATCGTATCCGCTCCATCGGCAGTAGTAGAATCACTATGTTATGTGCAAACCTCCGAAAATTACGATTGAGATTAATGTGATGATGTGGCTAGTGGGACCACCCATTATATGGTTTTAACTATGTTGATATGTGAATATCGATGATGTTGATATCAGAGGACAGAGCGCACTTGTAAAACCTTAGATTTTCATGAAGTTTACAATTGTGGGATTAAAGGAATGACGTGGCACGTGGGATCTCCAATATGGGTATAACCTCTCTTGTGATGTGATTTCCGTGAATAAGTCTTTGGATGAAAGGGCCTCTCTGATATAATTTTAATATGTGACATCATAAGTCAGCCTCTCTTCCAAATGAACGTGTCTTTTGAGTATTGGTGAACTCGAAGAGACAGAGGAAGCCGAAGATCGAGAAGTCAAAGGTCGAGCGAGCACAGAGGAAGCAGAAGATCAAGTGAGCGAAAATGGAAGCCAAAGGTCAGGTATATCAGGCATCTATAACAAAGAACAAAAAAAAGTTCACAACTAGTGAACTGGAAGAAACAAAGAAAGTCGTAGAGAAAGCAGGAGGACAGAAGTAAGTCGTAGGTCTAGCAGGGTTGGGAGTATAGAATAACTACCAAACATATCTAGAAAATATATAGCAGAGGATTGGAGCCCTTGAGGTTGGTGCCTTAGAATTAGAAGGATTGGTGTCCTTGGAGTTGGTGCTCCTAAATCCAAGGTTGGTGCCTTGACAAGATAGGGTTGGTGCCCTGGAGGTTGGAGCCTCACAAAAATTCCAAGTTGGTGCTTGGCAACTGGTTGAAGCCCTATATACATTGTACTTGATTTATTTTAAAGATTATATTAATAAAAGCATTTATTCCTGTTGTTCATTTTGTGTTCTAAATATAAATGATTTAACTGATAAAAATAACAATTGAAAAGAAATATTGATTCACCCCCCCCCCAGTATTTCCAACAATTGGTATCAAAGCAAGCTTCTTCATATCAGCCTAACAGCTAGAAGAAGGATTCTTAATCACAATGAGAAATCAAGAAGTGTCACGAAGACCTCCTGTGTTTGATGGGACAAATTTTGGTTTTTGGAGAAAAAGAATGTCCTACGACTTAATGTCCCTTGGACCTGAAGTTTGGCATTCGGTTTTAAATGAGTACATACCTCATTCCAATTTCCAACAGATCAAGACAAAAGGAAAGCTTACATTGCAAATGCAAAAGCCTTAAATATCATCACTAGTGGAATCTCTAATTCTGAATTTACAAAAGTCATGAATTGTGGTTCAGCCAAAGAAGTATGGGATAAGCTAGTTAGCTTATACGATGGGGACTCCAAAGTTAAGAAGGCAAAGCTTCAAACTCATAGAAGGCAATTTGAAAGTCTAAAAATGGATGATGAAGAAGATATTGCATCATACTTTCTCCGAGTAGCTGAAGTGGTCAGCTCTCTTAAAGGATTGAAAGAAAACATTGAAGAAAGCACTATTGTTCAAAAGGTCTTAAGATCTCTCCCAGACAGATTTGATTCCAAAGTAAGTGCTATAGAATAAATGAAGGACCTAGATACTCTCAAGATTGAACTTCATGGAATCCTTGTTGCCTATGAGATGAGAAAAGGAATCCCAAGTTCCAAAGATGCAGCATTCAAGGCCTCAAAATCAAAAAAGGGGAAAGAATGGAATACCAATAGTGATGACTCCGATGTTGAATCTGAATTGGTGCAATTTGTACAAAGACTAAAGAAAGGATCTAAGCTAAAAGTTAAGTACCCTCTTATTTGTTTCAAATGTGGAAGAATAGGTCATTATGCTGCAAAATGTCCTCATAAGCATGATAGTGATTGTGAGGAAAATTCTAAAAGGGTGGTATATAAAAAGAAAGTGTTCAATAAGAAGAATCTCTTCTCTAAGCAAGATGAGTCTGATGAAGGTGAATTTATAGTCATCAAAAAGAAATCAACTAATCAGTTCCCTCACCGCAAAGGAGGTAATGAAGAATCAAATGAAGAAAATGACCATGCTGGAAGCCAAGAAGTATTATTCATGGCATTCACAAATGATGATGATTCAGGTCTAGAAGGAAATGTAGATGAATTGTTAATGAGTGCCATTGAATAAAATGAGAAATTACAAAATAAAATCATCTCTCTCAAGGTAGAAAACGAGGAAACAAAAAGAAGGGAAGACCTCTTGAAAAATAAGCTAAAAGAAAAAGAAGAAATTTGTGAAGAACGTGAAGCCAAAATAGTATCTCTGAGGAAGGAATTGGAGCAAGTCAAAAAGGGTTGGGAAAGCTCTCAAATACTTGACTCTATCCTAAATAATCAAAAACCTCAACATGAAAAATCTAGGATAGGTTTTAAAGGAGAATCATCAAGTACTAAGAATAATGCGAAAAGCTATGCCGATGTACTTTCCAGCAACCCAAAAGAAGAAATATTATTTCATCAAAGGCCCATCTCAAATCCAAAGAATGAAGAGAGAGTAACTCCAAGGAAGAATGTTGATTCAAATCATGGCTATTACAATAGGTACAAAACTATCTTTTTTGGGCATTGTTTTTATTGTAAAAATTTTGGTCATCAAGCTAGACATTGCATGGCCCGTAAGAATGAAACACCAAAATTGAAGGATCAAACAAACAAACGATATGATCTCAAAGGCAAGGACAAATCAAGACCTATAACTCTTTTGATCCCTTGGCCAAATTTGATCCAATTTTCTCATTATGTAATGATAATGAACATAATGAACAAAATTGCCCCCTCAAAAGAGGAAAAGCAAAAAATGAGAATCCCAACACAGATAAATGTGGCCTAGCTCTATGTGCGCACAGAGATGAAAATCATTGGTTTGTGGATAGTGGGTGCTCTAGACATATGACAAGGGACAAAAGGAAGTTTGTCTCATTAAACAAAAAGGAAGGAAATATATCCTTTGGAAGTGGATCTGCCAAAATTGTTGGGAAAGGAACTGTTACCCTCATTAATGGACAAGGAAAGGCTCAAAATGCTTTGCTAGTAAACGGGCTCAAACACAATCTCCTGAGTGTTAGCCAAATCTGTGACCAAGGACATAATGTTGTCGTTAGCACTAAATATTGTGAAATAAGAAACTCTTCCTCAAGGGAACTTGTGGCGAAAGGAGTTAGAACATCATATAACGTCTACATTCTAAACAAAATTCAAGAAGATAAATGTTAATTAAGTCAAACAAATGAAAGTTGGTTGTGGCACAAGCGACTTGGACATACAAGTTTCGATAACCTGATCAATATCAGCAAGATTAATGCAGTATGAGACATCCCAAAGTTATTCAAGCCAAATCAAGGAGTATGTAGACCATGTCAACATGGAAAGCAAACTAGAGCTAGCCACAAGACCAAGGAGTTCTCTACATCAAAACCTTTGGAGATCATCCATGCTTATTTATGTGGACCAACTAGAACTCCGGCACTCCAAGGAGAAAGGTAATTTTATTTATTTGTTGATGACTGTACTAGAATGATGTGGGTATATTTCATAAAATATAAATCTGAAGAATTTGAATGTTTTAAGATTCTTAAAGCTTTTGTAGAAAATGAAAAGGATTCTAAGATTAAATGTCTTAGAACGGATAGAGGGGGAGAATTCACATCAAAAGAATTTGATGAATTCTGTAAAGTACATGGAATCGAAAGAGAACTTTTTGTTGCTAGAACACCCAAGAAAAATGGGGTAGTTGAAAGAAGAAACCGAACAATTCAAGAAATGGCAAGAACAATGTTAATAGCAGCTGACTTGCCGCCAAAATTATGGAGAGGAGCAGTCGGGACAGCTTTTTATACCTTTAATCAAACTCAACTAAAACCAAATAATGAGAAGACTCCTTATGAATTATGGAAAGGAAGACCTGCTTCAGTAAAATACTTCAATATTTTTGGAAGCAAGTGCTTCATAAAAATCAATGATGGCTCCCGAGGGAAATTTGATTCTCGGGTTGACGAAGGGATATTCCTTGTATATTCTACAAGGAGCAAAGCCTAAAAGTGCTACAATAATCGACTACGAAAAGTATTGGAAATCATTGATGTGAATATTAATGAAGACCTTCCAAAAAAAGAAATCAAAGATCATGAAGTTGACCCTCTCATTAAAGAAGAACCTAAAAAAGAGGAAAAAGATCAAGAAAAACACAAGGAAAAAGAGCCATCTCAAACCCCTTCAAAGATGAAGTTTCTCCAAAAACATCACCCAGAAGAGCAGATTATTGGAAAAATAGATGAAGGGATGCAAACCCGAAGAAGGATGACAAGTACACCAAAGAAAAATGGTGTTGCTCTTCTATCCATGATAGAACTAGAAACATTTACTCAAGCAAGTAAGGATCCTCATTAGGTAAAAGCCATGGAAGAAGAAATGTCTCAAATCGAGAAGAATGAGGTATGGGAGCTGGTACCTCATCCAAAGGATAAAAATATAATTGGAACCAAGTGGGTGCTCAAAAACAAAATGAATGAAGATGGACAAATCATTAGACATAAGGCAAGGCTTGTTTGTAAAGGTTATTCACAAATTGAAGGAATTGACTTTGAAGAAACCTTTGCGCCATTAGCTCGTGTGGAAGCTATAAGGATGTTCTTAGCATTTTCTTGCTCAAAAGGATTTAAAATCTATCAAATGGACGTAAAATCAGCATTCCTGAATGGGGAATTCAAGGAAGAAGTCTACATGGAGCAACCAAAAGGGTTTAATCTAGTAGAAGGAAAAGACTTTGTTTTTAAGTTGAAAAGGCATTATATGGGTTGAAACAAGCTCCTAGAGCTTGGTACGTAAGAATGGATCACTATCTAAAATAACAAGGCTTCAAAAAGGGGGTGGCAGGAAGTAATCTCTACATAAAGACAGATGAGGATAAGTTACTAGTCACACTTGTCTATGTTGATGATCTGATTTTTGCTAGTAATAATGATGAGATGACCCATGAGTTTGCTAAAAATATGTCAAAATAGTTCGAGATGTCGATGATAGGAGAGTTGTCTTACTTCCTTGGACTACAAGTATCTCAAACCATGGCAGGAATGTTCATATCTCAAGCCAAATATCTTAAAGACATGCTTAAAAGATATGGAATGGAAGATTGTTCACCCATGAGCACACCTATGACCACAGATTGCAAATTAAGCAAAGATGGTGACTCTCCTCTGGTAGATGCAACTCATTATAGGTCAATAATTGGAGCCCTTCTATACTTAACTGCTATGAGACTCGACATTATGCAAGTAGTAGGAATGGTGGGAAGATTTCAATCAACTCCTAAACAATCCCATTTGTTGGTTGTAAAAGGAATTCTCAGATGCTTGAAAGGAACTCTTGATTTCTGTCTATGGTACCCTAAGAGCTCAACTCTTACTGTGACTGCATACACCGATGTTGATTGGGCCCAAAGTGTCGATGATCGAAAAAGTACTAGTGGAAATGCATTCTTCTTGGGAGATTGTCTAGTATCTTGGCTCAACAAAAAAACAACATCCATATCACTATCTACAGCTGAAGCCAAGTATATAGCTGCCGCAGATTGTTGTACTCAAATATTATGGATGAAGGAAGCTCTAAAAGACTTCAACATAGGTACAAATCAACCAATCACCATCTATTGTGATAATACAAGTGATATCAGTCTCAACAAAAATCCAGTGATGCACTCAAAGACCAAACATATACCAATCAAGTATCATTTCCTTCATGAACAAGTAGCTGAACAAAACATCACCTTGGAATATATCAATACTAAGGAGTAGATAACTTATATTTTCACAAAACCTCTTCCTCTAGAAGCATTTGAATATCTTTGCCAAAAGATGGGGGTTATTTCTCTAACATCACATTAAGTTGATTCATAAAGATGTTGCATGATAGGGGGAGCAGTTCGACAGGGGGAGTCCTTGTGCACTCCTTTACCATTGATGTCAAAGGGGGAGAGAAGAAGAATATTGCCATCAATGACAAAAGGGGAGATTGTTAATCTAGGTTGTCATTGATGTCAATATAGCAGTGTTTGTGATGGAAAATTATTTGATACATGATTGCCCATTGATGCCCAGTGATCATATTGCTCAAAGTTTGATATATGATGATATGATGAGATGGAGGACCCAAGTGGATCGAAAAGCAAATGATGTGTCAATTGAACAACAATTGAACAACAATTGAAAAGCAATTGAACAACAGTTGAACAGTATATGACGCAGGAGGTCAATTGAACAACAATTGAACATCAAATGATGCAAGAGGTCAATTGAACAACAAATGACGCAATAGATCTAGTAGAGAAACAACGATAACGAAGCAGCATAAGCAGAGTTATCAGAGGTCACAGGAAGATAAGCCACAGGAGCAACAACTATTGAAAGAGCGGAAGAGTGAAGAGAAGTCACAGGAGCAACAGCTATCGGAAGTGCGGGGGTAGGGAAGTATGGACTTCCTTAATCGTGGCTGAAGTTCCACACTCAATCCTAGCCGTCGATCTCATAGTCAACCCTTAGATCATGGTCAACTACGGGGGTTAAGGCCGGTTTTAATCCATGTGCCAGTTGAAGTCCCGCAAATCCTCCGATTGCGATAACATTGTGGACCCGCTGCACCATTATAATACGTCCTAAAGAAATATCGCATCCGTCACATATCGCAAGTCTTGAAGAGAAGTAACGATGGAAAACCACTGATTGTGATAAGGTTGCGGACCCAACAGGTTTATTAACAACTGCTTAAGATCATATCGCATCGGCTCCATCGATAGTAGTGGAATCACTATGTTATGTGCAAACCTCCAAAAATTGTGATTGCGATTAAGGTGATGATGTGGCTGGTGGGACCACCCATTATATGGTTTTAACTATGTTGATATGTGAATATCGATGATGTTGATATCGGAGGACAGAGCACACTTGTAAAACCTTAGATTTTCATGAAAGTTGTGATTGCGGGATTAAAGGAATGACGTGGCACGTGGGATCTCCAATATGGGTATAACCTCTCTTGTGATGCGATTTTCGTGAATAATTAAGTCTATGGATGAAAGGGCCTCCCTGATATAATTTTAATATGCGACATCATAAGTCGGCCTCTCTTCCAAATGAACGTGTCTTTTGAGTATTGGTGAACTCGAAGAGACAGAGGAAGCCGAAGATCGAGAATTCAAAGGTCGAGCGAGTGCAGAGGAAGCAAAAGATCAAGCAATCGAAAAAGGAAGCCAAAGGTCAGGCGTATCAGGAATCTATAACAGAGAACAAAAAAAAGTTCACAACTAGTGAACTGGAAGAAATAGAGAAAGCCGTAGAGCAAGAAGGATGACAAAAGTAATTCGTAGGTCCAACAGGGTTGGGAGCAGAGAATAACTACCAAAAATATATAGACAATATATAGCAGAGGGTTGGAGCCCTTGAGGTTGGTGCCTCAGAATTAGAAGGATTGGTGTCCTTGTTGTTGGTGCTCCTAAATCCAAGGTTGGTGCCTTGACAAGACAGGGTTGGTGCCCCGGAGGTTGGAGCCTCACAAAAAGTCCAAGTTGGTGCTTGGCAACTGGTTGAAGCCCTATATACATTGTATTTGATTTATTGTAAAGATTATATTAATAAAAGCATTTATTCCTGTTGTTCATTTTGTGTTCTAAATATAAATGATTTAACTGATAAAAATAAAAATTGAAAATAAATATTGATTCACCCCCCCTCTCAATATTTCCAACAGCTCCATCTTATTAAAATTCAGTTGCAGAATCAGAACGCACGGCTAGGCCGCATTGAGCAGCATATCCCATGTCTTCCGCAATCTGAACTGCCAGGATCAAGTGTTAAAGATCCTGCTCCAGTGGAATCGTCAAATTATTAGTTGGTCGTCGTTATGCCTGTTAAGTTTCGCTTAATTTTGGTTGTACATGTCGGGTAGAATTTATGTTTTCAGTGTTATGCTTACTAGTTGGTTTCCAAACTATCAACCTTATAAGGCTTGGTTAAATAGACTCAAATTATTTATGGTTCGGATGGCTTATAATGTGATTTGGTTTCTAATAGACCTGGCTTCACATTAGGCAGGTTGAGGTCATCGAACGACTTATATATTTGTAACCTGCGTTTTTATAGATGAATGAATGAAAGGTATTTCTAAGCTTTTAAAAAAATCAAGTACAATGGCAAAAGAATTCATGGAAATATTCCAAAAGATACATGGAGTTCTAAAGGTTATTATAACTAGCAGAGGCCCAATTTTCATTAGAAATTTTTGGAATGTATTGATTTCTTATATGGGTACTCATTTACCTCATAATTCATCTTACCATCATCAATCTAATGGGAAATTGAGATTGTGAATAATTTTTTAGAAGGATGTCTGCATTTCTTTGCATCTAATAAATACACACAATAGGCCAAGTGGTTTCCCTTGGTAGAATGGTGATATAACACATCCTTCTATAGTTCATAAAAAATGTCCCCATTTATGGAAATTTATGGATATGATCCTCCATCCATCACATCACCTTTCAAATGGATTACAAAGGATCAAGCAATGGAGGACCACTTCGGGTACCAAAATGAGGCTATCAAACTATTGAAGGACAACTTTGTTATAACACAAAATAGGATGAAACAATAAGCAAATCAACATCACAATGAAAGGGATTTCAAAGTGTGAAATTGGGTAGTTTTGACACTACAACCATATAAATTGATGTGACCCCTCAAGCAACAAAAAAAGGACAATAAATTAGCACCAAGGTATTATGACCCCTATAAGGTGTTGATGAGGAATACAAGTATGGATTACAAATTGGAGCTTCCTCCATTTTCATGTGTACATAGAGTATTTCAGGTTTCTTGTTTAAAGAAGGTAATCAATCACTGGATCTCATTCTACTTTATTTTACCAATGGTTGATGAAGAAGAAAAAAATATACTATAATTGGAAACAATCCTATAAATAAACATTAAGCAACTAAGAAATCGAGCAATTATTGAGTACCTCATCAAATGGAAGAACCCATCAGCAGAAGAGGTGACATGTGAATATGGGTTATTCATGCAAAAACACTCACAGTTAGTTAAGTGTTGAGGGCAACACTTTTTTGAAGGGGAGGGGCATGTTAAGCCCCCATTTTAACTCTAAAACCCCTTACTAATTCCTAGATATTGTATTATTACATTTATAGTAGTATATTGTTATGTAGGATAGAATCTTTCATTGTACCCTTTCATTATAATTACACCCTCTCTCTCTCTCTCTCTCTCTCTCTCTCTCTCTCTCTCTCTCTCTCTCTCTTATATATATATATATATATATATATATATATATATATATATATATATATATATATATATATATATATATATATATATATATATATTCTTACGTTGTATTCATTATAAAAGGAGATGGATTGGATTAATTTACTACTTATCATTTTTAAGACTCATGGTTCATAATGGGGTGATATTTCCAAAGTACAACAAAGGAGGAGCAGGAATCTATAATATTCATTTAGCTCACAATGTCAAATGTAATTCCATAGGAGTGTTCATTCATTTGTATGTGCATTTTTATAACTGAAGCAAATAGAGAAGAGGATATCCTCACCTTCTAGATCATTTTTGTCCTATAATAGTTTTCCTAAGATAAATCATATATGAATTTGTGTGGATAGTGTTTCTATGTGCCTATTCTTTCCATTTATTTTTTCATTTGCTTCATAAATTTGAACAAGGCTAGTAATTAATTAATATAATAATTTAAGATTCAATATATTATAAGATTTGTTATGATGAGTTGTTCTAGTAAAATATTCATGATAGTTTATAGATCAAGTTACCTAGGTAAAAATGTGACATTGTATAAACCCACCTTTTGAAAAAATTCATCTCGAAGTTATAAAAAGAGTGAGGGATCATCTTGATGCATGGTATCTACATCCTCCCAAGCAATAGATATTGGGTTATACTTGTCCCTCTAGACCATAACTCAATCCACCAAATGGTGTCTGAGATACCAAACCCTATTTTCTAATATTCATAATGGTTCAACCATAATTGTCCTTAAATTCATACCCACAATTCTTCCAATTTAGTTTATGAGATTCATTAGCAACATGATGCCATAATACTAATACATTAAAAACATCATGATCTTTATGCAAGTGGGATGGTAGTAAAAGATAAAAAGCAACTATTCCAATTATTTCTTGAACTATAAATGACCCTATAAATTGAGGGACATTATTGTCCCCTTTCCAAACTAAAAAATTACTATTATTAGGCTTAACAAAAAATGTTTAATATAAATAAAGACTTGATCTTCTCCCTCATAAATTGAATCAATTCTATGTGCATCAACATAACTCTTCTATCTAGCCTATGCCTCATTTAACCATTGTCTAATATAAATCACTTGATCCTCCATTTCTTGAATCAATTTAGGTCCTACTAACACCCAATCTTCTACCCTTCCCCTTCTCGCTACTGTCCTACATGGCCTTCCATACATATATTAATAAGGAGTTATCCTAATTGAGTTGTGGTAACTATTATTGTAAGAAAACTCCACCAGAGGTAGGTACTTCTGCCAATGGAATTGGTTATCCATAACATATATCCTAATCATGGCTTCCATAAACTAGTTCACTTTGTCTATCTACCCATATGTATCAGGATGATATACTGTGCTCAATTTCAATTGAATCCCCAATGTCAATTGCAAACTTGTCCAAAACTTAGATGTAAGCCAAGAGTCTCTATCTAAAATAATATTCTTTTGATAAGCCATGCACATGAGAAAAATCTCTTATAAACACACATGCTACTAATGACATTGTATGTCTCTAAATAGAATGAAATGGGTACTTCTGGTCAACCTATCAACTATAACCAGAATTCAAAGTGCAAAAACCCATAATTACATCCATAGAAATATTCCCATTGAGAGTTAGGAATGTCTATGATTGTAGGAGTAAGTGGAAAAACCCATAACTACATCCATGGAAATCTTCCCATCGAGAGTTACGAATGTTTGTGATTGTAGGAGTCTTTCCTATTGGTGTTGATTAGCCTTCACCTTCTAACACTTCAACAAAGTGGACTACATCACATTTCATGTCTACCCAAAAAAAAATCTCCTTCATGTCAACATGCATCTTCTTCACAGTAAGATGCACACAATAAAGTGCTATATGAGTTTCCTCCAGGATAATGCTTTGAATCCTTTCTCAAGAACATATATCCTTCCTTGAAATCTCATCAACCCATCTACTTCAAAGACATGTCCCTCAAATTTTGGCTCTAACATCTTCCCATTCTAAAGGGTAGAAGTAACCTTTTAATACCAACTATCTCCAAAGAGTTGTCTCATTAGTTGGACCATCAAATTGACCTTTAAAGGAACTAGGAAGAAGATATGTGATCATCTTCTCAAAGCATCCACCACCATATTCTCTTTTTTTCTTCATATATAATTAAAAATTTAAAATCATACTCAATCATAAATTCACTCTTTATCAATACAAACTATGAAATTTGTACCCGTATTAAACAACAATTAACACACTAATTAATAATATTATCGATATTAAACAATTAACACATTGATTAATAATAACTTATTCTACAATTATTTTTAATAATTATTTTAAAATATTTTAATTATAAATATAAAAAAATATATCAATATGCGTTAACTATAAGCCTTAATCCAGATCTTTCCTATATAAATATGGGCTTATTCAATTCTATATTCTCTACCCTTAGCTAGTGAGCTCAAAATAAAATCGAGTTGTCTTTAGTGTGACTTTTTGAAAGCTTTTCTAGTGGATTTTTACGGCCTAATTTCTCTAAAATCCAGTAGGAATTCATTGAAATCACAAGTTTGATGGGTAAACATTGCACAATAGAAGTTCCCTAGGGGTTTTTCACGGTGTTGAATCCATATGTACAATCAAAAAAACTATTTTAAATAACACAAATCAATATTTCACCACAAATTTTTCTGTGAGATTCCGACTCCAAAAACTCCAAAAAATCACACTAAAGACAACTCCAAATAAAATAGTCATAGTCATAACAAAAATGATATCGCAAATCGGGTGAGAGAAGAATAGAATTTTAGGTTTTCAAACCTATCTCCCTTTGCTGCCTACGTTTTGCATTCGATATGTGTTTGATAAAAAAAAATTAATGTTAACGGATGTTGTTAATTATATATATTACTTTTTATTTCTTAAATATCAATTGAGTAATTACAATACTTTGCAAAACAAAAAAATATTAAGCAATAAATGAGTTTATTCCCTAAATATTAAATAATTAGCACAGGGTGTAAACAAAAACATATCCGAAGGGGGTTGAAATCATATTCAGAGAGTGATTTCAGATTTATGCACGATAAGCATTGAATTTGACTAGGATTCCACGTATATGTGTTATTTACACATGCAAAGTCATTGCATTTGTACAAAGATAAACAACCTCGCAGATCCCAACACTTTCAAACACGCTGATTGAACTAACATTAGACTTCTCAGTTTGTTACCTTCATGAGAAGACACCACCGATTGGTGGCGATGTATCCGATGTAATAAATACGCCACCGATTGGTGGGGATGTATCCGATATAATAAATACGGTTGTTGGAATTTTATGTTATTGTATTAATATCCGTGCCAGTCACTTCTTACCAATTAACTTGATCACGGTGCTATACCCTCGTAGCTTCCGAGAAAAGTTCTGGAATTCCTTTATGTTGTGGCTCCGCCTGTGCGCCTGCCGCTGTGATTACTCAGCCTGTTGATGTTGTTCTTCACTCTTCTGGTCTATGCATGTTTGTTACGGTTCTGTCTGTGTGAGGGTCTTTGGTGTTTTTCTTCATCATCTGGTTAGCACTGTATTCTGGTTTGTTTTAGCAACCTCAGCTTGATTTAACAGGTATTTTGCTCACAATGTGTCGTCTTGTCTTCAATGAGTTGATTGACTGTGTTTTTGGGCTCTATTTCCCTTAGGGATTCAACTTTCTTGCCTGGATCTCTACTCTCAGTCATTCTCTCTAGTTTAGTTGATACTCGGCCTCTCGTCTCTGTGGTTCTTTTGGTGGCTTGGTGGTTGGCTCAGCCTCTAAGGTGCTCTACGATGCATCCAAGGTAAGTTTTAGCTCTAGTTATACTTGTTTTATCCTTTTTTTCCATTCTGTTAATCTCTTGGCTCCTCTGTGAGCAGGGTGTTCATGCATACCCAATCTTGGTGCTCTGTTCTCAACATCAATTTCATCAGTCGGTCGCATTTTTTCTACAGGTAGTTTTTTAATGGCCTCCACTTAATGTTGATCATTATTTTGTGTTTCCTTCAAGTTTTCAACTCGTCATACTAAAGATTTACTGGTCATTCGCTTGCATGTTTGCTTGTGTGCAGGTTTCCAAGCGTGGAGCGTGGCTCTGTTATTCTTGCTTGGTCGGATTTGAACCCTCCTGGTTCTTCTCTCACTCTGCTCTGTAGAGTCTTTCCATCTAGGGTTTTAGCTAGGGTTTAGCGGATGTTTGGTTGACGTCTTCAATAGTGGGAAGCCCTATACCTTTTGGTTGCTAGTTCGTAGTGTTGTCAGACTTGGATTGAATACTGTGTGTTTCTTAGGCATTGTGGTGAAGCCATGTCTTTATCCAACTATCATGTTGTGTTGTATACTTTCATTTGTGTTTTTGGTGAAGCTGTGCCTTTAACCGGCTGTCACGATTCTGCTACTCTTAACTTATACTTGTATAAAGAGGACTCTGCCAGAGTCTGGCACCCTTTCGATTTACAGTGGAATAAAATCTTGACTCTTAATGTTTGTATTTAGCTTAATATTCTAGGCATGAGAATGTGTGCTCTTATGGTATGATGTTGATATTAGTTCAGAATCTTTTGTTTGTTATATCCAGGAATGTGTAAATGAACTATTTAATCTTGAATGCAATATTTATGCTTCTCTATAAACGAAAATGTAATGGTTTGGAAAGTAAAAGGGTTACCTGTTCATTCGCCTTAGGGTTTTCGTCTCTGGTTTTTATGTAGCAGTTTATCCTTCCAATGGCATCTAAAGCTTTCTTCTCTGGACAATATTCGCCTTGTCACTCTAGGGTGATTCTCTATCTGTTGATTCTTAGCACCTGCAATTTCCCTTCTGTCTTCTTCAACACACAGAAATTTACATCTCATTGATAAACTTTACACAATAATTCTTTTGAAAAATAATCTGTTAATAACTGTTCTTTCTGGAAATAAATTCCTGTTGACGCAATGCATAGTTTATAAAACTCAATAGACTCAACAACTTCTGTTAATTTCTTTCCCCTTCCTCTTGGCAGCAGGACCTCTATGGGAATTAGGATTGGATTTTAAGCCTTTCCCTCTTTCATTACAGCTGGGCAACTATTTCCCCAGTTAGCCAAACACAAAATAGTTTCTAATTAAAAGAAACATATAACTAATCTAACTTAACTAACCTTAATAGTCTTGTGTAAAGTTACATAACAATTAAAAACTCAAACAATTCCAAGAAAAGGTTTTCATCTCCACCACCTTGGTAGGAGACGAAAATGTTTCTTCCAGTCATTGCATGTTAATGAGATGCTCCTGCATCAAGCTCCTAGGGTAAATTCATGGCTCCTGTCCATGAGCTCATCAATGGAGTACTCGGCGCATTGAATCTGACCAGTGTCTAACCAGGAACTGTCCTCAATAGGATGGTCCCTCCACTTAATCAAATATTGTAATTACTCCTTCTTCCGAGTCCGTCTGGCCATGTGTGTGTCTAAAACGTGCTCAATCTCCAAAGGCTTTGCTGGAGGCATTTGTTTGATCTAAGGTGCTTCCTTTTCCTAGTTGTCTCATGTTCATCTCGTCGAACTGTCTGTTTCCTGAACAACAATGTAAGGATACAGATCTGTAACATTAAAAATGGGCTAGATTCCTATACCTGGGGGTACCTTCAATTCGTAAGCATTTGCAGAAAAATTCTGGACGATTCTGCAAGGCCCAATCTTCTTCATCTTCAACATATTGTATTTGCCTCTGGGGAACCTTTCCTTGCGCAAATGTGCAAGTACCAGGTCTCCAACTTCAAACTATACCTCCCGTCTTTTCATATCTGCTTTCTATTTATATTTTTAACTGTTGTCCTGTAACTTCAGTTTCACCTACTCATGTAGGTCGCTGACTGTTGTCGCGAAATATTCACCATCAGCACTCCTGTGTTCTAACTATCTCAAATCCCATAATTCAAATACTCCTCATGGATGCATTCCATATAGAATCTGGAAAGGACTCTTGCCCGAACTTCTGTTGAGCGAGTCATTATAGGCAAATTCCGCTTGTGCAAGCACACGATCCCACTGCCTAGAATTTTCACCAACTAGACTCCTCAGCAGATTTCCTAGACTGTGGTTTACCACCTCGGTTTTCCCATCAGTCTGTGGATGATAAGCTGAGCTGAAGTTTAGCTTGGTGTCCAACTTCTTCCATAACGTTCGCCAGAAATAGCTTGTGAACTTCACGTCCCTGTCTGAAATAATGGACTTCGGCAGGCCACGTAATCTAATGATCTCGGTGAAGAAAAAGTGTGCTACATGTGTGGCATCACTGGTCTTCCTGCATGGAATAAAATGTGCCATCTTGGTGAAACGATCCACCACCACCATGATAGAGTCGAATCCCCTCTGCGTCTTCGGCAGTCCTAAGACAAAGTCTAAACTGACTGAGTCCCAAGGTCTGCTTGGAATAGGTAAGGGTGTGTACAACCCTGCATTCTGACTCTGTCCTTTCGCATACTGACACACTTTACACCTGTTCACAAATATTTGCACGTATCTACGCATCTTCGGCAAATAATAGAAGTGGCTCAACTGATCCAATGTTTTGTCGATGCCAAAATGCCTAGCTAATCCTCCACTGTGTTTCTCCTAGACCAAGTTCTCTCTCATAGAACAGTCCAGAATACACAACTGTCCTCCTTTGAACAGCAACCCTTACTGAATATTATAATCCAGCCATAAACTATTATCCCTTAACGGTGGATTTTGGCAAGCTTCATAAGCTTCTTTAAAATCTGCATCAGCCTCATACAAATCCTTAAGGTGCTCGAATCCCAACACCTATATTGTACTCTCCTGTAGGATCAAACTTCTCCTGCTTAACACATCAGCACTTTATTAGCTTAGCCTCTGATATGTTTCAAAACAAAAGTGAAACTTTGCAAGTACTCTACCCACTTTGCATGTTTGTGGTTCAGCTTATGCTGCTGCATGATATACTGCAACGCAAAATTGTCTGAAAACAAGACAAACTCCTTAGCCAGCAAATAATGTATCTAATGCATCAATGCTTAGATGATTGCATAAAACTCCTTGTCGTAAGGCGTGTATTTCTGTCATCTTTCATTCAATTTCTCGCTAAAATAAGCCACTGGCTTATCTTCCTAGATGAGTACTGCTCCAATTGTTGTCCCACTGGCATCACAACAAACCTGAAATAATTTACTGAAATCTGGTAATCTGAGAATGGGTTTTTTAGTGATTTTTTTCTTCAACAATCAAAAACTTCTCTCAGCTGATTCTGTCCATCGGAAAGGCTGGTTGGACTTCTTGATTGTGTCCAACATCTGTGCACAAATCTCACTGAAATGTTTAATAAACTTTCTATAAAAACTTGCCAACCCATGGAAACTTCTTACATCAAATAAACTCTTGGGAGATGGCCAGCTAACTATGGCTGCAACCTTCTCCGGATCCATCTCTAATTCATTCTCAGATATTACAAAACCCAAATAAATCAGTTCCTTCTTGAAAAAAGAACATTTCTTCAAATTTATCAGCAACATGTTTTTCTGTAATTTTTCCAATACACACCTAACATGTCGAAAATGATTTTCCTTTGTCCTAATAAATATGAGAATACATCAAATACATAATCACAAACTTACCAATGGATTTTTTCAGCATCTCGTTCATCAATCGCATGAATGTGTTGGGGGCATTGCTCAACCCGAATGGCATAACCAGCCACTCATACAGGCCTTCATTGGTCTTGAAATCTGTCTTCCACTCGTCACCTTCTCGAATTCAAATCTGATGGTAGCCACTCTTCAATATTTGAAAAGTGCGCTGCCCCACTCAGAAAATCCATCATATCATCCATCTGAGGTAAAGGAAACCTGTACCTAATGGTAATCTTATTGATCGCTCAGGAATCAGTGCACATCCGCCATTCTCCTCCTTTCTTGGGAGCTAGAACAATCAGAACAACACAAGGACTCAGAGTCTCCCGAATCAGTCTTTTATCCAGTAATTCCTGCACCTATTTTTTGATCTCCTCGTTCTCTTTTGGGCTCATCCAGTAAGCAGCCTTGTTTGGCAAACTGGCTCCTGGGATGAAGTCAATATGGTGACTAATACTTTGTTTTGGTGGTAACTGATCTGGCAGATCATCTACCACAATATCATTAAATTCCTGCAACATATCCTGTATCTCCACAGGCAAATCAGTAAGTTTGGTGTGTACTAACACTGCCCTTGGTCTTCTCACAACTGCATAACCCAATTCACTCTCCTCAATCTGTCGCAGAAACTCCTTTCCTCCTAGCAGCAATGCTTTCGTTCCACTTGTTTCTGTTGTCTCCTCTTCTTTCATGGGTACCAAGGTATGCTTTATCCCATCTTTGACAAATTTGTAACAATTTTTCTCTCCGTCATGGACTACCTTTCTATCGTACTACCATGGTCTGCCTAGCAGAATATGGCACATGTCCATCGGCATTATGTCGCAAGTCACCTTATCTTTGTACTTGCCTATTTGAAAATCTACCTTGCATTGTTCATCAACTAACAATTGGTGTCCCTTCTACAACCACGACACCCTATATGGAGTTGGGTGTTTTGCTCTCTTCAAACCCAGTTTCTCCACCATCTCCATAGCTACCAAATTATCAGTGCTCCCGCTATCAATAATCGATTTACATCATTTTCCATGTGACTTACATACAGTCCGGAACAATGCTTTTCTCTGCATCACATTTGCCACTTCTTTCATTGGTTTCAAAAAAACCTTGTTCAACACCAAGGCTTCCCCTGTTTCTAGTACATTCTCCACCTCCTACTATGGTTCCTCTACTGCTTCAGGATGAACAACATACGCTCCTCTCTGTCCAGCAAGTTCATTTTCAGGACATTCAAATGACCAGTGTCCCCACTTGTGACACTTGTAACACTGAAAAGCATTCATTTTGCCTCTTCCATTACCTCTTCCTCTTTGGTACGGCCTTCCTCCCCTAGTGTTACCTTCCCTCTCGGTCTGTCCTGAAGTTTTGGAACTGCTGCTCTCTTCACGGTTGCTAGCAATCTTACCTCTGCCATAAGATTGTCCCCTTCCTCTGTCGGAACCACGTCCTCTTCTCGCATTCTTCTTCCTAGTAAACTTCTCCTCTGCCTTCAAGGCACATTGGTATGCCTCCTCCATCATTTTAGGAGAAAGAATGTTGATCTCGTCTAGGATCTCCATCCGTAGACCATTCACAAACCTTGTTGTCTTTTCAGGGGTATCTTCCACATATCCTGCTCTCAAATGTACTTTATAAAATGCTTCAGTATACTCGTTTACAATCATCCCTCTCTATCTCAGGTTAAGTACCTATCTGTAAAGGTCAATTTGATAATCTTTAGGTAAAAACTTACTCTTCATCTTCGCTACCATTCTGTCCCAACTTCTAATCAATGGTTTATTTAGTCTTCTTCGTTCTGCCTGTACACCATCCCACCACAACACTATGTGTCCTTTCAACTTTGTAACAACAAATTTGATCTTCTTGTCTTCACTAATTTCTTCGTATTCAAAATACTTATCTAGTTCACTAATCCAGTCCAATAGTGCCTCTGTGGACAAGCTGCCATCATAACTAGACAATTCTGGTTTTGGCTTACTACTGGCCAACAAAACTGATCTTAACAATCTAAGTTCTGGTGCCTCCTCATTTTTCCCTTCTATTTCTGCTACATTTTCTTCCTCTTCACTATCATCCCCACCGTCAGGATCCCTGCGTCTTCCTACTTCTAATGCTGCCAATCGTGCATTCAAAACTCTAATCTCTTCTCTTAATCCATCATCTGCTGCTCTTCTATTACCTCTGCCTCGGCCTCTCCTGCCTACCTCCATCTCTGTTAAGAAGAGCAACCTGCTCTGATACGAAAAATTGGTGGTGATGTATCTGATGTAATAAATACGGTTGTTGTGATTTTATGTTATTGTATTAATATGCATGTCGGTCACTTCTTACTGGTTAACCCAGTCACGGTGCTAAAACCCCGTAGCTTCCGAGAAAAGTTCTGGAATTGCTTTATGTTGTGGCTTTTCCTGTGTGCTCACCGCTGCGACTATTCAGCCTTTTGATGTTGTTCTTCACTCTTCCGGTTTGTGCATGCTTGTTACAGTTCTGTCCGTGTGAGGGTCTTTGGTGTTTCTGTCTGTCAGCTGGTTAGCACTATATTTTGGTTTGTTTTAGCAACCTTAGCTCGGTTTAACAAGTATTTTGCTCACAATGCATCATCCTGTCTTCAATGAGTTGGTTGACTGTGTTTTTGGGTTGTATTTCCCTTAGGGCTTCAACATTCTTGCCTGGTGCTCTGCTCTCAGGAAGTCTCTCTGGTTTAGTTGATACTCGACCCTCTCATCTCTGTAGTTCTTTCGGTGGCTCGGTGGTTGGCTCAGCCTCTAAGGTGCTCTGCGATGGATCCAAGGTAAGTTTTAGCTCTGTTTATACTTGTTTTATCCTCTTTTTCTATTATTTTAATCTCTCGGCTCCTCTGTGAGCAGGATGTTCATGCATACCCAATCTATGGTGCTCTATTCTCAATGTCAAGTTCGTCAATCGGTCGTGTTTTCTCTACAGGTAATGTTTTAATGGCTTCCACTTAATGTTGGTCATTATTTTGTGTTTCCTTCAGGTTTTCAACTCGTCAGACTAACCATTTACTGGTCATTTGCTTGCCTGTTTGCTTGTGTGCAAGCTTCCAAGCCTGGAGTGTGGCTCTGTTGTTCTTGCTTGGTTGGATTTGAACCCTCCTGGTTCTTCTCTCACTCTACTCTGCAGAGTCTTTCCATCTAGGGTTTTAGCTAGGGTTTAGCGGATGTTTGGTTGATGTCTTCAATAGTGGGAAGCCCTTTACCTTTTGGTTGCTAGTTCATAGTGTTGTTTGACTTGGATTGAATACTGTGTGTTTTCTTAGGCATTGTGGTGAAGCCATGTCTTTATCTGGCTGTCACGTTGTGTTGTATACTTTCGTTTGTGTTTTTGGTGAAGTTGTGCCTTTAATCGACTGTCACAATTCTGCTACTCTTAACTTATACTTGTATAAAGAGTACTCTGTCAGAGTCTAGCACCCTTTCGATTTATAGTGGAATAAAATATTGACTCTAAATGTTTGTATTTAGCTTAATATTATGGGCATAAGAATGTGTGCTCTTATGGTATGACGTCGATATTCAGTTCAGAATCTTTTGTTTGTTATATTCAGGAATTTGTAAATGAACTATTTAATCTTGAATGCAATATTTATGCTTCTCTGTAAATGAAAATGTAATGGTTTGGAAAGTAAAAGGGTTACCTATTCATTCACCTTAGGGTTTTCGTCTCTGGTTTTTATGTAGCAATTTACCCTTCCAATGGCATCTAATGCTTTCTTATCTGGACAATATTCGCCCTGTCACTCTAGGGTGATTCTCTATCTGTTGATTCTTAGCACCTGCAATTTCCCTTCTATCTTCTTCCACACACAAAAATTTACATCTCACTGATAAACATTACACAAGAATTCTTTTGACAAATAATCTGTTAATAACTGTTATTTCTGGAAATAAATTCTTGTTGACACAATGCACAGTTCATAAAACTCAATAGACTCAACAACTTCTGTTAATTTCTTTCCCCTTTGCCTTGGCAGCGGGCCCTCTATGGGAATTGGGATTGGCTTTTGCACCTTTCCCTCTTTCATTACAGTTGGGCAACTGTTTCCCTAGTTAGCCAAACACAAAACAATGTCTAATTAAAGAAACATTTAACTAATCTAACTTAACTAACCTTAACAGTCTTTTGTAAAGTTACATAACAATTAAAAACTCAAACAATTCCAAGAAAAGTTTTTTGTCTCCACCACCTCGGCAGGAGACGAAAATGTTTCTTCCAATCATTGCCTATTAATGAGATGCTCCTGCATCACCGATTATAGCAAGTGACTAGAAAAACCTATTGGAATCGACCATGTTGTAGCAGCAGGCAACTGTAATCAAAATGAATGTTTTGACCTTGCTTTTATGAGTTTATGTTGGATTGAAAATTTTAGCATTCAACAGGTATGGAGTGACTTTGCTTAGTGTCAATTGGATGCAGGAAATCTGTAATAAGACATCGCAATGTCTTTTTTTATTAGTCCCTGCCTGTGGCAGTGCAGGGACTATAGTTATCATTTAGCATTGACTGTGTATTAATTTCCTTTCACCTACCCTATATTTCATGTTTTACCCAAATTTAACCAAAAAAATATTCTATGAAATAAAATTTTATTCAAAATTTCAATATTAAATAAATTTTAATTCAAAGTTTCAATTTTGACCTCTTACTATATTCAAAGATGGTATGATTTTTGTGATTTTTATTAAAACTTAAGATCAAAAGTTAGATTGTATGAATTTTGTGATTTTTATTAAAATTGAAGATAAAAAAGTTTTGAATTTTTATTTGATGATATTTTAATGCTAATGGTATTTTAATACTAGTTTGGAGTTAACATTAATTCCAAAACTTTAAATTAATATTTGGATATTTTCCATTCCATCAAAGCATAACCCAATGGTATTTTAATGCTAATGGTATTTTAATACTAGTTTGGAGTTAAAATTAATTCCAAAACATTAAATTAATGTTTGGATATTTTCCATTCTATTAAAGCATAGCCCAATGGTATTTTAATGTTAATTTGGAATTAGCATTAATTCCAAAACATTAAATTAATGTTTTGTTATTTTCCATTCCATAAAAATATAACACAAACTTCTTCTCTATCATCTAGTAACCCAAATGGTGTCAACCAGTGTCATGTAACCAATCAGTTGTTCAAGCTTCCACAGATGCTAAAACAACACAAACTCCCGCTGGAAACTTATTGTTTGCATACTTTGTAACCCTGTGCTTATGAAGGCTCGGCTTAGCATAAAGGTAGCACACCAGAATAACATAAAGATATGTCTCATTGCCTTTCAATTTTTGCATACAAGTGTGGAAAAATCCTTTGATAAAGTTCTTTGCATTCTTGAAAAACTCCAATTTTTTCAAGGCCCATATGAGGTTAGAATAACATAAAGATATGTCTCATTACCTTTCATTTTTTTCATACAGATGTGGAAAACTCCTTTGGTAAAGTCCTTTGTGTTCCTAAAAAACTCCAAGTTTTTCAAGTCAAGTATGTGGTCAATCCTACTCTGAACAAACAACATGTAAATCATTCAAACAAATCAAACAATTATGTATAGAAATTTTTTATAGAAATTTCACTCTGTAACTCTATTTATTTGGAAAATTTCATTGTAATGAATGCAAATTTTCATATCTCTGCAGTCTCTGCATAAATAGCCACATCCTTTACCCTTCATTGCCATGCTAAAGTATGTACTTCAAGCATTTTGCTAGACATGCCAACATATATGTCTCTCTTTGTGTATATGTTTGTATCATTTTGTGTGCGTCTCTTGTTGAAGATCCCATTGTTGATCAAGTTTTTTTCATGAATATCCCTATCCTTTACCCTTCATTTCCATGCTAGGTATGTACTTCAAGCATTTTACTAGACATGCCAACATATATGTCTCTCTTTATGTATGTGTTTGTATTGCATTCTTTGTGTATGTGTTTGCATTTCATTTTGTGTGTGTCTCTCCGTGAAAATCTCATTGTTGATCAAAATTTGTACAAAAAATTCAAAAGGTTTATAAATAAATAACAAAAATACAAACCACTATAATAATAAAATTATATAAAAAACCTATATTATTAAATAAAAAACCATATTGTTAAAATTTGCAAGAAAAAATTGAAAAAGTTCATAAATAAATAACTAAAAAACAAACCACTATAATAATAGAATTTATATTATTATATAAAGAACCATATTATTAAAATTTGTAAGAAAAAATTGAAAGGATTAATAAATAAATAAAAAACAAACAAACCATATTGTTATTTTAATTTTCTATGGTTTTCAATTTTCCATAAAGAAAAACTAAGGGTTTTGCGAGTAAAAAACAAAAAATACAGACTTTTTCAATAATCTCAATGTTTAAAAGAATTAGATTTTTTTTAGTTATGCCCATTCCAAAGACTAGCAAAAATCCCTTTTGATAAACTGGCCAAATAGCTCCATGAATTTTTTATTTATTTTTTAACGAGATCGGTTACTTGTGTATTATAAAAAACTTCAAAAAGCAGAGCCTGTTACATATGGTAGAAAAAGCTGAGAGGAAAGGATCCAAAATGGGTGCACAGACCCTTGATCCTTGTTGACGGACTTGGTAGAAATAGTTTGATACAAACAAGCCTGCTAATAGCTCCATGAATTTTATTACGCTTCTAGAATGGTGAATTGCAGACAAACTTGGTTTATATGGGTCTGTGTTATTGACCCCAAGAAAGTTTGGTACGAAACGAAAGTCCCGATAGCTCCGCTATAATAAAATGGTTGAATTCTGATACAATTTCCTAGATAAAGAAAGGTGTCAGAATTCACCGTTGTACCTATAGTCCAGTCATTGGCATACTAGAGATATTTGATTCCCTTGAAGGGACGTTGCGTATATGTCCAATTCGTGAAGAATGACATTCATAAGTATTGGGGAAAATACAACCCCTTGGAAAATTTTATTTATCTAGCTAGTAATTGTTAGTGTGCGAGTCCCTGCAAGTGGCAGTCGATAATCCATATCTAATTACGCAGTCATATCTTATTTGGTGGAAACAGAAGCTATGGTAGCGGACCTCATTGATCCATAACCACTAGCACAGGTGGGAATTTGGCTCGATTGGGAATGGGAGGGTATAGGATATCGCACTTGATACAAGAGTCGATCCAAGAGTTGATTCAGGTGGTGATCACTCGGTAAGAGAGGTAATCCACTTGATGTTCGTACTCAACAAAGTAATGCCAATAGTGAACTCTTCTTACATGTTTTTTGAAACCATGGCGCATTTAATCTGAAATATATATTGAGGTGCCTTTGGACACACCCTTCTTTAAACATATAATTTCCATATTCAAATTTATAGAATTAAGAGTTCTATGAAACTTACATGAAATCCTTGGCGGTGGGAAAGACATCAGTCTTGAGTCCTTCCTCGAGGATCGTTGGCTTTCCGAAAATACAGACATATCACAACACCTGAGCCCAAATCTAACCTTATAGTATCGCCTCCCTTCTTGGATGTGCCTCTGCTCTTTATCCAAAATTAAATCGAGACCCAGCTTATAAAGACACAGTACCTGGTTACCACCCCATTAGCACTGAAGGTAGGCTGGAGCATCAGTGGTCCCTGTATAGCCTTATGACTTAGAGTCGCTGTTTGGATGCAACGGCGCTCACGGAGGGAGCACATTATCTGATCTGAATAAGAACCCATTGAAGCCATGAAGAGTTGGCCCGAGAAGCGTGACCATACCCATGATCAGTCGATTGTGAGTTCCATATCCGTTGCCAGTTTCATGACCAATGGATTGATGCACCCATGACCAGGTGATTGCGAGCTCTGACCAACAAGTGTGGACAAGCTAAACCTTAGCATGCTCAATTTCCATCCCTGCAGGCTCCTGGAACAACCACCTTGCTTCCCTTTCCAATCAGTAGGTTGATAATGTCAAAGAAGAAATACACATCACCTAGATAAATAATAGGAACTAGAGAACCACGTGTAGTTGTATCTTTCCTATTGTCCGCGAGTAATGCTACGAATTTCCTCATGAAACAGTGAGCCATTCATAACAGTCTTACGAACCAATGAGATTATTTTCATATTTAAAAAGAATTAAGAAAATAAGAGTAGGTAGATGGTCTAATGTTATCTTCAATGAAAGGATAAGTGAAAGAAACAAAACATGGAAGAAACAAAACTACACATGGATGCAAAAATGGAATATCTATCTTAATGCCTTTCCCACAAATAGCAAGAAGCTAAAGGATTTTGTTATGGAGAAGTTTCGTAGAAAAGTATGGGAAAAGAGTTGGGTAGAAAAAAGAAATATTACATTGAGGAATTCAACCCTAGGTGTGATCTAAAACAAAAAGAGTTCATTAGAGCTAGCATTTCATGGAGGGCAAAGGTTCTTATTGCTTAGTTAATGACGGAAAAGAGTTGGGTAGAAAAAGGAAATATTACATTGAGGAATTCAACCCTACGTGTCATCTACAACAAAAAGAGTTCATTAGAGCTAGCATTTCGTGGAGGGAAAAGGTTCTTATTCCTTGGTTAAGGACCAACTCACATGGTGGAAAATGCCTAAAGAAGATTGGGAAGAAAGGGTGTGTACATTTTTCATGTCTGGGGCTGTGGAATCAGAAAAACAATTCATTTTGGAATGTGATGCATGCAAAAACATCAGAGAAAGTTATGAGAACATGTTAGCATCAGTTTCTTGGCATTGTATTTTTAGCAAGGGGATTGTTGGAAGGTTGGGCCAACGCATCATCAATTTGAATCAGAAAAGGATTGAATTGCAAAAAGTGAAAAACAGAGAACTAATGGTCTCATAGACTATTTTTAGTCTCGTGGACCTTAAAATATCATTTCATTATAGAGCTTGCAGTTAGGGTTAGAGTACAATAGAGCAATACTTAGGCCCATATTGGTGGTTTCTCGTTAAAACCTTCTAGCACCAATCATGAACACGTGGTTTAATAAATAGACTTGTAAAATATCATTTCATTATTGAGCTTGCAGTTGGGGTTAGAGTACAATAGAGCAATACTTAGGCCCATATCGGTGGTTTCTTGTTAAAACCTTCCAGCACTAATCATGAACACATGGTTTAATAAATAGACTTGTGGTTTGTATTTTTATATTAATAACTAGTTGACTTTAGTGCGATTTTTTGGAAAATTTTCCGATATAATTTTTTTTAAATCCGGTAGGAATTTATTGAAATCACAAGCTTGATGGTTAATCTCTGCACAATCCAAGTGCCCTAGGGGTTTTCCAAGGTGCTTAATCTATATACACGGTCAAAAAACAGTTTAAATAACACAATCAAGATTTCATCTCAAATTTTTCGGCCAAAAAGTCAAAAAATTCACACTAAAAATAATTCCTATTAATAATAGCTCCCTTAGAAAATAATTTGTTAAAATTACGCAAGTGTCGAGAATGTTTGCCTTGATCTTGATACATGACAACCATGCCTTGATCTTGATACATGACAACCAATAAGTAGATGCATGTAACCATTCATGTTGCAGTAACCAATAAATAGATACGTCTAACCATTCATATTGCGGGTTAGCAAAGTGACCAAAATATATTGAGTTGAACATTCATATTAAAAAAACACACAAACACACACACAAAAAAGTCGACATTAAAATGATAATGATCACTTACATGTATACATATTATCCAAAATTAATAATGCTCGATTGAATCTCTTGCTAGTAAACTTGTACCAAGTAAATTTTAGGTTCTACTTAATTTGCACCCGATGGCCTAACTTAAACTACCGTGGAGTGTCTCTCTCATTTATGATGAAGGTCAAAGGGACATTACAAATATCTAGTTTCCTTAGTTGAAATGATAATGATTACTTACATGTATACATATTATCCAAAATTGATAATGCTCGATTGAATCTCTTGCTAGTAAACTTGTACTAGAGTAAATTTTAGGTTCTAATTAATTTGCACCGGATGGCCTAAGTTAAACTACCCTTGAGTCTCTCTCACTTATGATGAAGGTCAAAGGGCTATTACAAATATCGTTTTAATAGAGGAATGTGAGGTGAATGTTACCATCTTTTTCACTTATAATTATATTTTTCACATTACCAATATCGTTTTAATGGAGGAATGTGAGGTGAATGTTACAGTGTTTTCCACCACTTATGATTATATTTTTCACAGTTATTTATTTAATAATAATAATATAAATGGGAGGAGTTATATAAATTAAATGTGTAGTTTAATTAATAGATGATATAGTAATTTTTTAAGTATTTTTTATTTATTGTTTTTAAAATTTTATATATTTTAAAGGGAGGAACGTGAGGTGAATGTTACAGTGTTTTCCACCACTTATGATTATATTTTTCACAAGTTTGTCATATTTATTTAATAATAATAATATAAATAGGAGGAGTTATATAAATTAAATGTGTAGTTTAATTAATAGATGATATAGTAATTTTTTAAGTATTTTTTATTTCTTTTTGTTTAAAATTTTATATATTTTTAAAAATAATAAGTTTTAAGTTGTTTTTGTAAAGATGAAAATTTTTTCAAGGTGTTGAATCTATTTATGTATTCAAAAATGTATTATAAATAATAATAAAAACATAATCTCACTAGAAAATATATTGTCATATTAGACCCAAAGATCATTTTATCTATTATTTAAACTATTCCTAAATTAAATGGTTGGTAAAATCCGTAACCATCAATTCATAATAAGTATCAAAATACTTATTTAATCACACATCTCAAATTTAATATATATATATATATATATATATATATATATATATATATATATATATATATATATATATATATATATATATATATATACCTTATTTAAAATAACCACCTGGGCCAAAGAGAAAGTACAGAGGGATGATCATACCCTATCATAGATTGAATCAGAACTAAGTGAGCTAATGGATGATCATAACAAGGGTTTTACATCTGCAAATGATAAATCCCACCTTATTGAGCTTGAGAAATAGAAGGACAAGATATTGAAGGAGAGAGGAAACCTGGAGACTCAAAAGCAAGGCCATTTGGCTTCAAGCTGGAGAAGACAACACAAATTTTTATCAAAACTATGCCAAGGGAAGAAAGGTGTCAAACACTATCTGGAATATGCCCTTACCTAATGGAGGTGTGGCAGACACTTCAATAAGCTATCTCTTCTGGGCACCACTCATTTTCAGAATCTCTACAAAACCCCTAAAGGATCCAATCTTCCGGACATTATTCAAGTAGCTGTCCATTTTCCTCATTTTGTGGATGAAGATATGGTAGATGATCTCAACTCACCAGTGACAACTGCTGAACTTGAGGGGACCCTGAAATGGTTTAAAAAAGATAAAAGTCCAGGGCTAGATGGATGGACTATTGAATTTTATCTGGCCTTTTATGAACTCTTGGGACAAGACCTACTCAATGTAGTGGAGGAATGCAGGACCACTGGAAAATTATATGATGCCATAAACTCCACCTTCATTGCCTTTATCCCCAAGTCTAATTCTCCAACATATTTGAATGACTTTCGCCCCATCTCTCTATGTAATTGTCTCTACAAAATCATTGCAAAGATCATTGCCAACAGGATCAGACCCATCTTCTCTCACCATATATCATCCGAGCAATTTTCTTTTCTTTAGAATCGACAGATTCAAGAAGCAATTGGTACTACCCAAGAGACCATACACTCGATTAGGTCCAAAAGGCTAAAGGGCCTCATATTAAAGATCGACTTGGCAAAAGCCTTCAACCGTGTTAGTTGGCTATACATCAAAATGCTTCTCATTCATCTGGGATTCCCTCGTGATTTCATCACCTGGATCATGTCTTGCATCACCACTTCCTCCTTTAGTGTACTCATCAATGGATCTGCTTCACATTTTTTTCATGCCAAGAGGGGACTCAGAGAGGGTTGTCCCCTATCTCCCCTTCTTTTCCTTATTGTCATGGAAGGACTCAGTCGGCTCCTTGCACAGGCAAAGAGAAATGGTCGACTATCTGGACTAAAAATAAATGATCTATGTTACCTCACTCATCTTCTATTTGTCGATGATGTCCTCATATTTCTAGATGGTAGCATCCGAGACTCTGCTTCTTTTGCCAATATACTCTCCCTTTTCTCCCGGGCTACGGGCATGATGGCTAACCAGGGGAAATCTATTATTACCTTAGCCCACACATCCATCCATGAGTCTTGATACACTCACCAGCACTTCCCATACAACATCCTCCCACTAGATCAGGGTTTGAAATACCTGGGGTTCTGGATCAAACTCCTGAGCTAAAAAATTGTTGACTGGATATGGTTGGTCATTAAGTTGGAGAAAAGGCTATCAAATTGGTGTCATTGATTCTTATCTAGAGCAGGAAGACTAGTGCTCATCAAATCAGTACTGTAGGCCACACCTATTTTTTGGATGATTTTGGCATGGATACCCAGAAGCATCCTTGCCCGCCTTCAACAGATATGCAACAGATATCTTTGGAATGGTCATCAAGATAAGAAGATTTTTGCCTGGGTTAGTTGGAACAAGATTGCTCTGCCCAAAAAATGGGGAGGTTGGGGATTAAAAGATTTAAATCTTTTTGCTCAAGCACTTGCTACTAAAATGGGATGGACACTTCTTACTGGATAGAACCTCTGGACCTCTATTACTTACCACAAATACATCTGGCCTCTACAGCTCATGGATTGGGTGTGTCTACCATGATGGCCTAGGATCGGCATATCCTCGTTTCGAAAGCTCTGCTCCACTCCTTACCTATCATTCGCGATAATTTGGTCTAGCAGATAAACGATGGCTCAAAAGCGTGCATCGGCCTAGATCCATGGACTGGGGGAGGCACCGACACCATCTTCCGAGAGAGCTAATCCACCATCTAAATCAGCGAGATATCAGAGTTATCACACACATTGTTGATCAAGATAATATGACCATATTTGCACAGGGCTTAAAGTCTGCTCTTTTGCTTAATATCCCACCCCAATGGCACCAAACGTGGCAGAATTACATTTCTGCACTGACTAAATCTCACATCAGAATAAAGGAGGGACCTGACGAACTTATGTGGTGCCTTGTTGAGAATGGAGTATACACCCCAAAAGTTGGTTACCTTGGGCTGATAAATAATAAACAGTAGGAGATTACTCAAGATTGGTGGCAAGCTATTTGGAAGTTAAAAATCCCACTGCGAACCAGGCTCTTTTTCTGGTGTGTGCTTAGTAAAAAAGTTCCCACTAGGGAATCCTTAACCCACCATGCCATATATGGTCCACACTGGTGTGTCCTATGTAAGTAGGCATCAGAAACGACTAACCACCTATTTCTAAAATGTGATTCTATGGTTAATATTTGGCAGTCCATTTCTACATCGATCCAATTTGCTGGCAAATGGGATGGGGAAAACATAAATCAAGCCTGGAGAAATTGGTACAATGTGCATCACAGATCTAATCTGATTTGTCTCCCTATGCTTATATGTTGGTCTATCTGGCTGACCCGGAATAGAATTATATTTGAGGATGGTGTTGCCAGATGGCAGATTATTAATGCAAAGATCATCTTCGCCTACCATGAACTTCCTGACTTCGCTATGCCTCACCCTCGAAGATCACTTGCACCTGATCCCATTGATAAATCTATCCCCTAGGCATATTTTAATGGTGTTGCACAGGAACATGGGTGTGGGGGAGGCTTTCTATTGTATCTATCTGATCATCATCATTTCAAGGTCAAGATGGGACTTGGAGAAGGGACAAACAATTATGCTGAATTAATCGCCCTCCGTCATTTAATGCATTTTTCTCTAGGCCATGACTGCATTAATCTACAGATTTATGGAGCCTCAAAAATCACTATAAATTGGTTCAATAACATCACTTCTTGCCATGCACACACTCTTAGAAATATTTTGGATGAAGTGAACATATTCAAATCACAGTTTAACTCCATCTCATGTCATCATATTTACAGGGAGCATAACAACAGCACTGATAGGCTTTCCAAGGAGGCAATGCTACTACCCAGAGGCCAGTGGATGATCCAGGAGCAGAGGGGTATTGCCCATTACCAATATTTTGGGACATGCTCAGTCATATTTTATTGTCACTGTATATATCATAGTATGTGTTTATATTCAAACTATATATTATGCTATCGCCCTGTGTGGTGTATCTATAGACATCTCAGTTATGGCATTCTATTTCAGACTCTCTCATACTATCACCCTGCATGGTGAATATGCTTATTACTCAACACCATTTTTGGAATGGACATGGATGTATTTTTTGACTAGTACACACCGATATGACTAAGGGCCAAATGCTGCATATGCTGCCAAGCATCTACTATATGTAATTTTTCAAAATTAATGAAAGATTACGATTTTTCCTTTGGAAAAAATATAACCTTATTTAAAATAATATAATAATTAGGAGGAGAGGGCACGATGACGGAGCTCCTGAATATTCTGCCTAGCAAGGGTTTAGGGTAATTTTTCTTAGTTTACTGCAGGCTCGTCATTTACCCCGCAGACCTCCAGCTGGCTCTCTGACTGCGTCTATTCCCTTTGTTGCTGCCTTCTGTCGCCAACGGTCATGGTGTCATTTCCCTGCTGAATATGGAAGAAGACATGGACTTCGAGGAGGTGGATTACTCACCGGACCCGTTTCCCAACCAGCCTATTTTTGGAAGCCCTAACCCTAACCCGACATTTTTTGTTTCCCCTCCACCTTCCGTATCTACTCCATCCTGCTCCGCCTCGGTGGTCACCCTCCCTGGTCTCACAACATCCTCCCTTCATTTTGGCACCCTCTCTATAGACTCACCTGCTTTGGATTGTCCACCGCTCTCCCCTGGTACTCTTCACCTGCTCGTCGCGGTCTCACCGCCCTCGCCCTCGTTTGAGCCAAACCCTCCGGAAGACATTCTTCATCTGTCTAGCTCTCCACTGCCTCAGGATCAAGTGAGGACTGAAGCTGTAGATCACACAGCTGGGGGTCCTTCAAATCTCGGCTCCATCCCATCAATTTCTACTGCAAATTCCCTATCTGGATGCTTCGAAACACCTGTGATTAGGGTTAAATCGACATCTCAATTTCAACAGGATGGGCACACTCCTTCTGACCCACTTCAGGATCATCCTACTGTGCCCCGGACTGGTAAGCGGAAAGTTAAGTGTGTAAAGGCTTCGTCAAAGGATTTCACCATCCGATTCAGTGAGGGTTTGTCAATGGGTGAAGTCGCGGATAAGGCTAGCTCTATTCTGGTTGGGCATGTCCATGGTAGGGCTTATTCGGCGGAGAGATTGACCCTCTAGGTACAAGAAATCTGGGGCAATACCCTCAAGGAACTATCGGAGGTTCAGATCCTCCCTCGTGGGTGGTTTGCTCTGCATTTTTCAAAGGAGGAATATACAGATCTGGTACTTGCTCGATACTGGCATATAGAGATGGCTCCGGTCCTCCTTAAGCGTTGGAGTCCATTGTTCGATCCGGATAGGGAACAGATTGGGGCTGGACCACTCTGGGTTCGTTTACTGGGACTCCCACTACAGTATTGGTCGGAGGATGTTTTCATCAGGATTGGGAATACGCTCGGCACCTACCTTGACTATGATAAATCCTACATTCAGTCCAAGAATCGAACCCTAGCCTGCATTCTGGTTCATTTGGATACCCGCGAGGGTTTGGAGGAGAAAATCACATTACAGTGGAGGAATTTCACTCGGGTTCAGATTCTGGACTATGAAGGAGTCTCGTTTCGATGCAGAAGATGTCATAAGGTGGGGCATATATTCAAGGAATGCCCTCTGGTCAAAAAATCACCTGATCCTCCAATCGCACCAGAAGCCACAAAGGGTCAAGTAGTTTCTCTTCTGGACCGTACTCCTGTTTCGGTCCCCAGGCCACCGTTCAGGCCGCTTCTCCCCTAGCTACAGAATGTTCACACAGGACACCATCTCCTCCTATGACGCGCTCCTGAGCTGCTGCTGAGGCTACGAGAAAAGCGGGTACTCCTCTTTCCTCTCACCCTAACTCCTCTGTATCTAATTCTAGCATTGCATTTCAAGATTCATCATCTTTTAAGCACTTTACTCCCTCCATACCCTGCACTCTCACCATTCCCCCTCCCATCATTTCTACCACCGCTCCATCATTCCCACCATCACCCTCCATTCCTCTCTCATCCTCTAAGGACTGGTCTGAACCACCTCATTCATACAATTTGCACTCTCGCTCTCACTCAGAAGGTCAAACACCCTCCTATTCAGGGTTGGGACTTGCCCTCCCTGGATCTTTCACCAAATCGTCTCATGGCCGAAAATCTTATCTCTCTAAAGCCATTCAAAAGGCTGGGGTAGAAGTTGTTTCGGGCAAACAATCCTCCTTGGACAGGGTTCTTAGAGCGTTGAATACCCAGGGGCAGTTTCCCCCATGAAGTGGCTTTCCTTCAATTGCAGAGGTATGGCTAGTGCCTCCAAAAAACTAGCCTTGCACAGATTATTTGATACTGAGTCTGTGGATATCATTATGTTGCAAGAAACCCTTGGTGATGTTGATCTCATCACCAGATCTTTGGAATCCTTAAAACCTGGTTGGCACTTTTATTCTCTTGATGCTATGGGGCGTTCTGGGGGGTTAGCCATTGGATACAATCCTCGCACCATTAAGGTCATATCATCGTGGGGTGGATTAGGGTTTATTGGTATGGATATTTTCTCGGCCGAACTTGGTATGGATCTCCGGATCATTAACATATATGGACCCTGTCATAGGCGAGAGGATTTCTGGAACAGATTCCTCAATCTATCTATAACTTCATCTGATCACCTTGTCCTTGGGGGTGATCTCAATTTCTCCCTGGGATTTGGGGAATCATGGGGTTCACAGGCCCAAGTGGATCCTCTATCAGGGTATATGATGAATTTATTGGAGCAGCATAACCTCTCTGATGTCCCCATGAATAAGCCCCTTCCTACTTGGAGGAACAAAAGGATTGGGGATGCAGCTCTAGCTAGAAGGCTTGATCGATTCCTGATTAAGGTGCCTCTGTTACAATATCTGAATAGATATAGACAATGGGTGGGTTCTGGGGGCATATCTGATCACTCTCCCATATATTTGGAGATCCTTGGTCCCCATTCAAAGCCTAAATCCCCCTTTAAATTCAACCATGTGTGGCTACAAGATCCGGGATACATCAAGCTGGTCACTGACTACTGGAAAGCAAATCCCATATCAGGACATAGATCTCTAGCTGAGGGTTTCTGCCACAATATTTCTCATCTCAAGCAACTATCTATCACCTGGGCTAAAGAGAAAGTACAGAGGGATGATCATATCCTATCTCAGATTGAATCAGAACTGAGTGATTTAATGGATGATCGTAACAAGGGGTTTACAACTATTAATGAAAAATCCCATCTTATTGAGCTTGAGAAACAGAAGGATAAGATATTGAAGGAGAGAGAGGAAACTTGGAGACTCAAGAGCAGGGCCATTTGGCTTCTTGCAGGAGATGATAACACAAAATTATTTCAGAACTATGCCAAGGGAAGAAAGGTGTCTAACACTATCTAGAATCTACCCTTACGTGATGGAGGTGTGGTAGACACTTTCAATAAACTTTCTCTTCTGGGCACCTCTCATTTTCAGAATCTCTACAAAACCCCTCCTGGGTCCAATCTAGCAGACATTATTCAAGTAGCTGGCCATTTTCCTCGGTTTGTGGATGAAGATATGGCAGATGATCTCACCTCACCAGTGACGATTGCTGAACTTGAGGGGACCCTGAAATGGTTTAAAAAATATAAAAGTCCAAGGCTGGATGGATGGACTATTGAATTTTATCTGGCCTTTTATGAACTCTTGGGACAAGACCTACTCAAAGTAGTGGAGGAATGCAGGACCACTGGAAAATTATATGATGCCATTAACTCCACCTTCATTGCTCTTATACCCAAGTCTGATTCTCCATCATCTTTCAATGACTTTCGCCCCATCTCTCTCTGCAATTGTCTCTACAAAATCATTGCAAAGATTATTGCCAACAGGATCAGGCCCATCCTCTCTCTCCATATATCACCCGAGCAATTTGCTTTTCTTGAGAATCGACAGATTCACGAAGCCATTGGCACTGCTCAAGAGGCCATACACTCGATCAAGACCAAAAAGCTAAAGGGCATCATCTTAAAGATTGACCTGGCAAAAGCTTTCGACCGTGTTAGTTGGCTTTACATCAAAATGCTTCTCATTCATCTGGGCTTCCCCCATGATTTCATCACCTGGATCATGTCTTGCATCACCTCAGCCTCCTTCAGTGTACTCATCAATGGATCTGCTTCACATTTCTTTCATGCCGAGAGGGGACTCAGACAAGGATGCCCCTATCTCCCCTTCTTTTCCTTATTTTCATGGAAGGACTCAGTCGGCTCCTTGCACAGGCAAAGAGAAATGGTTGACTGTTTGGACTAAAAGTGAATGACCTATGTTACCTCACTCATCTACTTTTTGTTGATGACGTTCTCATTTTTCTTGATGGTAGCATACGAGACTCTGCCTCCTTTGCTAATGTACTCTCCCTTTTCTCTCAAGCTATGGGCATGATGGCTAACCATGGGAAATCCACTATAACCTTAGCCCACACTTCCATCCAGGAGTCTCGATATGCTCAACAACACTTCCCATATAGCATCCTCCCACTTGATCAGGGTTTTAAATACCTGGGGTTCTGGATCAAACCCCTGTGTCAAAAAATTGCTGATTGGATATGGTTGGTCATTAAGTTGGAGAAAAGGCTATCAAATTGGTGTCATCGATTCTTATCTAGAGCAGGAAGATTAGTGCTCATCAAATCTGTACTGGAGGCCACACCTGTTTTCTGGATGGCTTTGGCATGGATTCCCAGAAGCATCCTTGCCCGCCTTCAACAGATATGCAACAGATATCTATGGAACGGTCATCAAGATAAGAAGATTTTTGCCTGGGTTAGCTGGAATAAGATTGCTCTGCCTAAAAAATGGGGAGGTTGGGGATTAAAAGATTTAAATCTCTTTGCTCAGGCTCTTGCTGCAAAAATGGGATGGACACTACTCACTGGACAGAACCTCTGGACCACTGTCACTTATCACAAATACATTTGGCCTCTACAGCTCATGTACTGGATGCGTTTGCCAAGATGGTCTAGGATTGGCATATCTTCTGTTTGGAAAGCTCTGCTTCACTCCTTACCTATCATCCGCAATAATTTGGCCTGGAGGATAAATGATGGTTCAAAAGCTCGCATCGGTTTGGATCCATGGACTGGTGGAGGCGATCAACACCATCTTCTGAGAGAGCTTATCCACCTTCTAAATCAGAGAGACATCAAAGTTATCGCTCACATTGCAGATCAGGATAATACCTCCATCTTTGCACAGGGATGGAAGTCTGCTCACTTACTTGATATCCCACCCCAATGGCACCAAATGTGGAAAAATTATACTTCTGCACTGACTGAATCTCACATCAGAATTAAGGAGGGACCTGATGAACTTATTTGGTGCTTAGCTGATAATGGAGTATATACTCCAAAAGTTGGTTATCTCAGGCTGATTAATAGTAGACAACCGGAGGTTACTCAAGATTGGTGGCAGACTATCTGGAAGCTTAAAACTCCACCGAGAACCAGGCTCTTTTTCTGGTGTGTGCTTAGTAAAAAAGTTCCCACTGGGGAATATTTAACCCATCGTGCCATATATGGACCGCACTGGTGTGTCCTCTGTAAGCAGGCCTCAGAAACGATTGAACACCTTTTTCTAAAATGTGGTTCTATTGTAAGCCTTTGGCAGTCCATCTCTACATCGATCCAATTTGTTGGCAGATGGGATGGGGAAAACTTAAATCATGCCTAGAGAAACTGGTATACCGCGCATCACGGATCAAAACTACTTTGCCTCCCTTTGCTTATATGTTGGTCTATCTGGCTGACCCGGAACAAAATTATCTTTGAGGATGGTGTTGCTAGATGGCAGATTATTTCTGCTAAGATCATCTCCGCCTACCATGAACTACCTGATTTCACAGTGCCTCTTCCTCGACGACCACTTGCACCTGATCCCATTGATAAATCTATCCCCTGGGCATACTTTGATGGTGCTGCACAGGAACATGGGTGTGGGGGAGGTTTCCTATTGTATCTATCTGATCATCATCATTTCAAGGTCAAGCTGGGACTTGGAGGAGGGACAAACAATTATGCTGAATTAATCACCCTCCGACATTTACTGCATTTCTCACTAGGCCATGACTGCATCAATCTACAGATTTATGGAGACTCAAAAATCATTATAAATTGGTTCAATAACATCACTTCCTGCCATGCACACACTCTTAGAAATATTTTGGATGAAGTGGTCATATTCAAATCTCAGTTTAACTCCATCTCATGTCATCACATTTACAGGGAACATAACAAAAGCGCTGATAGGCTTTCCAAGGAGGCCACGCTACTACCCAGAGGCCAGTGGATGATTCAGGAGCAGAGGGGTACAACCCAGTACCAATACTACCACAGGCCTTATATTGATCAGGCATATCATAGGGCAGATAGGCCCTAAATATTTTTGGGACATATCCAGACATAATTTTATTCATTGTATATATCATAGTATGTTTTTATTATGCTATCGCCCTGCGTGGTGAATCTATATTGTAGATATCTCAGTTATGGTTTTCTATTTCAGACACTATCATGCTATCGCCCTGCGTGGTGAATATGTTTATTACTCAGCACCATTTTTGAAATGGACATGGATGTATATATTTTTGACTTGTATACACTGATATGGCTAAGGGCCAAATGCTGCATATGCTACCAAGCATCTACTATATGTAATTTTTCAAAAATAATGAAAGATTATGATTTTTCCTTTGGAAAAAAATATAATAATTATTAATGATAAAAAAAACTTATATATAAATTAAACATATATACATTTAAAAAGAAACTATGTAACTAGAATTTTAATTATTTAAATGCATCCCCACTTTACTATGAAGATTCGTAATTTGTAAATAGAATTTGTTACAATATTATGGGCCAATACTGTGACTTATCAATACCACATGCCCAAAACATCATAACTTATTTTATATAGCACTTGTTCATATATGACATTTTTTTAATTAAAAAAAAAACATAAAAAATATAATTGCTTTCAAAATAAATCTTAATCTTTGATTTGTGTATATTATTACAAATATTCTTAAAATATTTTATAAGTTTAAATCTTATCATTCATTAATAATTAAATAAAATTTTAAAATTCATATTCCAAAATAAATATATTTATCAACTTAATAAATCTTAAACCATATTCCAAAATAAACATACTTATAAACTTAATAAATCTTAAAATATCACATTTTACCAATTTATAGATATCATTGAAATGTAGGAAGGAGGCTAACGATCCAACTAATGTCTTTTTAAAGATGATTTAGGATGAAATTACAGAATTGTTAGTAAATATAAGTAATTAAGTATAGATAAGCTTTTGAATAAGTGCTAAGAGATGAATTTGCGATATCTGTATATATGATTATTTTAAATGTTTCAAATTTTAAAACAAGCTACATAGTAGTGAGTACCTGCTACCTAGTATAAATATAGCTAAATTAAAGTAAAAAATTATGAAGATGGGACAAAATGGAAGCCGATACAAGTGCATGCAGCAGAAAAATAGGTAAAATTGGAAAACAAGAGGTTAGAAAAAAAAAGAAAGGCTATAATTAATTATCCAGTCTTATTTTTTTTTAAAGATTAAAAATAAATATTTAGAAATATTATTTTATAACTTTAAAAAACGCCCTTCATAGATCATAGGCAATATAAAAAAATAAAAATAAAAAAAAAATAAAATAAAAAAAAAATAAAAATAAAAATAAAAATTGTCATACACTCTTATTTTTTTTAAGATTAAAAATAAATATTTAGAAATATTATTTTATAACTTTAAAAAATAGAGTCATAATAAAAAAAAAAAATTATCATTTCATGAACTTCAATTTGAACATTATAAAATAATATAAAACCAATTTATTTATCTATTTATTATTTAATTTATAAAAAATATTATATTTCATACTTAAAATAAAAGTGAATATAAAAAACTAAAATACCAATATACCTTAAAATTCTCAAATAAAATAAAATACATTATAAAATAATATAAAACCAATTTATTTATCTATATTTAATTTATAAAAAATATTATATTCCATACTGAAAAATAAAAGTGAATATAAAAAACTAAAATAAAACCAATATATCTTAAAATTCTCAAATTAATATGATAATACCTTCTCCTATATTTGTGATAAAAAATATTCCAAAATATATTGATTTTTCCATTAATTTTATTATAAATTATAATTTAAATAAAAAAATTACTTTATTATTTCAAAGTTTCATTAAATTTGATAGTCTATTTTTTACAAGTAAACAAGAATGTGAGATATCTCATAACAAATTGAAATGTCAATGTCCATTACATCTATAATATAATATAGTATTCAAAATAATTTATTAGTAAATTACTAATCATAATTTTGAAATAATTTCAGTATAAAATGGCGACTCCTATATCCAACCCTATAGCAAAGTTAATGCGGTCTGACATGGCTGCTCAATACCCGATACCCATATATAACACGCGCGCGGTGATGACTAGGGGAAAGAAAAAAACGGTGTGTTATATCGGGGTATCGAGTGGCCATGTCAAGCTGCATTAACTTTGCTATAAGGTTGGAAATATCATTTCCTATATAAAGCTATCATGTTTTTTAACTCTTAGATTTCCTCGTAATTTGTTTTCGCGATAAGTACATTGTACATCATTAGTACAAGGTACGTCTGTACATAAATAATGATTACGAAATAAGGCTTATAAGAATTCAACAAATTAGATTTTAAATAAATAATCTATACAATAAAAAATAATAATAATAATTTAATTATTAATGTTAAATTATAAAAAATATATTTTTTGGTAAAAATAATTATAAGTTGTGTATAGCAAGTATAATAATGGCAGGTAAATGTTTTTCGGATTAATCATGTTATTAAGATTAAGTCGAGGTTGCGAACTATTCGAACCAACCAATGTGGCTCATCCTTAGAACAAGGTGAAAAAATCATACAATCTTCATGAATAAATAGTAAAGACTCATCATTGCCCAAAGTTTACGGTTGAAAACTAGCTGTTGAAAACTAACTGTTAGAGAATAGTCAAACAAGTAAATAATTTTTTTTATTATTTAAAAATTAGATTCAATATTTTAAATTTAATATTCTAAAATTAGTTAAAACAAAATAATAATAATAATTTTAGTTATTAAGTAGAAGTTAAAAGTATGAGCTTGTTAAGAGAATTAATAAGGGGTTGATAAAATAGTGTTATTAAATAATAATAAAATTATAAGGTTTGAGAATAAGTTAAGACTAGCTGCTATGTAATATTAAAAATAATAAGGTTAAGAGATTTAAATCTAGCAAAATATCTAAAAGGGTTATGGATTAATTAATATTATAAATTTAGTCATACAATAGATTTAAGGAATACTATATAGCTAAGAATAATCATCAATAATAAGGGTTAAAAACAGATGAAGGAGTTTTATAAAAATATCAAAAACTAATAATAATAAGGGTTAAAAACAGATGAAGGAGCTTTATAAAAATATCAAAAACTAATAAGGTATAGAGATTATATATTATTGAAGTAAATAGGAGTTTAATAATTGATTTTACCTAAGTTAAAAAGGGGGTAAAAAATGAATCAAAATGAGGACATAAGATATGGAGAAGAGCGAAATTAAAACATATAAAGTACTGAGGAGCTTGAGCAGATAAACCTATAAACAAATAAAGTGAAAAAGAGACAAACAAAGAGGGAAAGGGAGACATGAGGATCATAAGGAGAGGGTCAAAATCTAACTTTTATTGAACTTCCAACCATCATCTATGTTGAGATTCCTAGTATGTCTTTCAATCTCAATAGCCTCCCTAAGCTTCCTATGGTTATAGTGCTTGGATTTCTCTGCATGCTCAGTTAGAGATGATGAGTGGGAACGATTGTGTCTAATGTCTGCATGCTCATAGATTATTTGGTTAATTGATCGACATGTTTCTCCAATATATGGAGTACCACAAGAACATGAAACCAAGTAAACACCTTTCATGTCCTTCGGGTCGATAGAGTATTAAATTTAAAAAAGATATTAAATTTATTATATATTTGAAAAAAAAAAACATAATTTTTACATTGATAATTAAACAAAAAAAATTCTACCAGTTGAAATTGCTTTGAAGTTTGCATGTTTTGAAATTCAAATGACTGGATAAATACTTGTGCTAATTACCCTTTTCCTTCGGTTTTCACAATTTTCTCCGTCTTGAACGTTATTCGTGTAACTTGTGCAAGCAATCCATTAAGGAAAAGTGGACAAACAAACCCACCACTGGCAAGCACTTCCTAGATTCTTCTAGTATTGTAAATTTAGTGGTGTTTAATTTGTTTGTGAGAAACCTCACTTCTTAAACTTAATTAATTTTGATTACGATTAATTGTTGATTTTATTTTTTCTTATTCAATTAAACTCTTTAATAATGACGAGGCTAATTTATATTTATAATTCCATGGATCGCACCACTGTGTATGTTTTAAGAGTGCTGGAAGGGAGGTGTTTATTATAAGTTTAAGGGGTGTAATGCTTTCACAATTGGTATTGTTATGTAAAGCATATAAAAATCAGTCAATTAAGTGGGTTTGATTGTGGGAAAATTCCATGGTTAAGCGTGCTTGAGCCAGAGGCAATGTGGGATGGGTGACGTCCTAGGAAGTTCTGGTTATCGAGTGCAAGCCCCGGAAGTGATGATTGACGCTATGTGATTCATTTCACTAGTTTCAATCCCACTTCTTCACCCCTGTGAGCATCACCCGATGCAATGAGTGCTAAGTGAACTATTCAAAAATCATGAGAAAAAACCCCTATACTTAAATTGTAGTATTATTGGAATGGTAAAATAAACATGATAAGAAAAAAAAATTGTTTCAAAGTAAAATATATTATTTATTTTTTTATACTAAGAGTTAAGAGTTTTGGTTAGTTTGGTAAAGTAGAATATATTAATTATTTTTTTAAACTAAGAGTTAAGAATTATGGTTAGTGTGGTAAAGAGTTTATAATGGTTAACAAAATGTTTAAGTAGTTGATTTATTTTCTAGTAGTTTTTGCTATTATAGTATCACAACATAATAACATAAAGTAATCTATAAATTTATATGTTTTAATTAAAGTTAATTGTCAAACCCATATTTCTAATATAATTAGTAGCTACAATAGAGTATGGTACAACCTTAATGTTAGCATTTTTATTGTTGTGTATTCACCAATTGTGGTAGCACATTTAAAAGTGAATAAAAAACAAACTATTTTATAAAATATCTATATGGACAATAGGAGACCTTAGATTAGTATTTGATGACAATTTGACATCATAAATGTAATGTACTCAAACCCCTATCTAGTCTTACTAAGGAACATGGGTACTTTTACTTTTTTATTTCTTTAGTTTCCCTCAAGGTTAACTCTTTCAACCTTTGGCATCCCCTTCTTTGTGAAGTAGTCCTTCATGAGACCCATCATACCAAGTTTTACTCTTTCTTCGATGCCTCACTAAACTAGTTTAAATTCCCTTACCTTGGCTCAAAACATACATAATCATGAACCACATACATTAAATCCACGGACATTTAAAAACATATCAATATTTAGACTAGTTGACTTCTTTTGGATAACACATTAATCACTTTTAAAACGTCTCATCTAGCCCTTTCAAAACATCTCATTTTCCCCTTCCTAAAGATGTGTCCAATTCCCAAGCAAATGCCATTGTACTTTTTCTAAAGATATTCTTCCTTTAGAATTATCTTAGTAATAGAAATCCATTTGGATCTTTTAGAAGATGGTTGTTGGCTAGTTTCAAAAGATCCACCCAACAAATCACTAGGCCTCTCTAAAGAACATATTTTGAAATTGTCAATGAGCTATCAACCCTTTTCGAAGTAGAGGCTTTTGAAGCTCTTCCATGAACTATCAAGCCTCTTTGAAAGAATCTCTCTTGAAATTCCCAAATGAACTAATGGGCATATTTGAAAGATGTACCTTACATCTTTTAAAATTATCCAATGAATTATTGGGCTACTTTAAAAGAAATATTTTGAAACTCATTGACAAACTATTAGGCCTCTTTAAAATATTAACCTTGCATATTTTAAAACTCCCTAAAGAACTATTAAGCCCCTTTGAAAGATTGACTTCGCATCTTTCAAAAATCCCTGATGCATTGTTAAGATTCTTTGAAAGATCAATTTAACATCTTTTAGGTGTCCCCAATGAAATATTGGGCCAATTTGAAACAACAACTTCACATATTTTGAGATGCCCAAATACACGATCATGTTGTATTGAAAGATGACATCCCATTTGACATGATAAGGTAAAGGTCATTAAACTTATTCAAGGGTTTAACTACTTCATATTTCAATAAAAAGGAGAATCATCCCATTTAAATAAGAAATTTAAATCAAACCAGGGCCAAATGGCCTTTTTCGAGGGAACCCTTTAAGGTAAATATAATAAAGGTTAGAACAATCATCATTGAAAGTTAACATTTTGAACATAAACAAAAGGAACCCTCCTTAATTAAAATAATACTTTATATTCAATAGGACCAACTAGCATCTTGTAGTTAATACTTTAAATACATGAAAGGTCTTAGAATCAATGCTACCCTATAGTCTAAATGCCATGATAAATAAATAATTTGAATTAAATTTGGCCCACACATTCTAGCTTCAAATGCTTCACATAATGCCAAATGGGAATAACATAAATTTGAACATAAATGCACTAAGTTGGTTCAAATTATAGAGGCATTCTTCCTATAAATTCAACCAGAATGCATACATAAAACTCAAAATGCATACATAAAACTCAAATTCAAAAGGCAATTCAAGCCAACTAAACACTAAGGCATTTCATATTTACTGACAAAAAAATAAATACATATCACACATATAACATCCATGAATTCCATATAAGTCCATCCATAAGGACACCACAACTTAATAACAAATATATAAATAGAAATTTGATACAAGAAGGAACACTTATCTTTTGAATCTTAAGGTAGTCAAAAGAAAGTAGCTATTGGTGAGCAATTTTCCACCTAATTGTAGGAAATCATTTGAGCATGACACTTGTTTATTAGGATATGAGGGAAATAGAGTGAATATAATTGGTCCGTAAGATCCAAAATATTTCTCCAGTGATCCTCTTCCAAGTCTTTTATAAAAAAGAAAATCATAGACTTATAGTCTTATTGCAAGGGTGTCTAAATGGAATCCTCTATATAACATAATAGGTAATTAAGCCATATCATGGATCCAATGTTGTCATAGTGGGATTCTCCCATCCTTCTACCTTACAACAACCATCATCTATCCTTAAAAGATAGATCCATCATCTCACCAATATCATATACACAAAATTACCATGTGATGCCATCAATAATTATTTCGATAAAAATTTTGAATATTTTTTAGGCAAAAACAAAAATCAAAATTATGAGACACCTCTCATAATGATCATCCCTTGAATGCAATAGTCATTATTCATCATTATGGAATTACGTTGATTGGCATACCCAAAACATTTCTACTTGCAATTATGTTTTTGGTGACAAAGCTTTCATTCAATAAAACAAGGATTAGTATTCATGCATATAGATTTTCATTACAAAATTTCCAACAACAAATGAAATGATCGTAGAATTATGTTATTATTAATCATTAAATCATTCAATTGTTAGCATATTAAATGCAACACCCATGAGATGTAGTATAGTTAGGTGACAATGTGCCCAATTAAGGCACTCCTTGTGTGAAGGTTGTCATTTCATAACCATGTGGGTAATGGTTGGTGTGGCCTAGGATGGGTGTGATCCCTAGATGATTTTGATGTCTTATATCCCTTTGTTTCATAGTTTCTCATCCAAAAGGCTAGTCTTACAAATCACATACATACGAGCAAAAAAACATATTGAATGTAATGAAATATCATTCACTATATATGTATTACCATCATAATATCATTTATATAGTACATTCAAGAATTTATTCCAATGCTCATAGATACATGATTCACACATTTTAAATGCACATTTCCACCTTCATCATATTCACGAATCACAACGTTTACTCATAGCACCTTTACACAATGTCGGATAAAAACCTGTACTAAATTCCATATTTATCTATCTCTTCATATGTATCCTAGCTCATACATTTCATTATATATATATATCCAACAGTGTGTAAGGGTGCTATGACCCTTACATAATGTTGGATATATATATATATATATATATATATATATATATATATATATATATATATATATATATATATATATATATCCAACATTGTGTAAGGGTGCTATGCGTAAATGTTGTGAATATGATGAAAGTGGAAATGTGCATTTAAAAAGTGTGAAATATGTATCTATGAGCACTGGAATAAAACTTTGAATGTAATATATATATATATATATATATATATATATATAAATATATTAAAATATTCACATCCTATAAGTCTCCCAAATCTTCCATGCACCTACACTTATATCCATACCTCCCATATCAAACAATCTACCTTAACTAGCTAAAGAAATGACTCAAGTCTCTCTCTCTCTCTCACACACACACACACACACACATACACACACACTTTCCTCTTTAGCCAGAAACAACTCAAGGAGTATACCTCCTTTATCTACTCAATAATTGCTTATGAGTACTCAAAAGGCCTCTCCTTTCACTACTTAACAATCCCTCATGAGACCCTTCCATCTCTGAAGCAACTCAACTATGATATGGATGCATTAAAAAAATTTATTAATATTTTCATTTATTTTGAACCAAACACCTTGAAAATAATAAAATATCAATGAATAACAATCCACTTCCAGGAGGGGCCTCATCTTAAAATGAATCCAATGCACAAGAAAATATGATATGCATATACAAATGGATCTTATTTATTATAAATAGGAGATAAAGTGTCATGATGTAACATACCACTAGGTTGACCTAACCATAAATAATAAACTAATAATGAATTATTTGTAGGGCCTCAAAATAGGGTCCCTAGTGGCCTTAACATAGCCGTGCCCTTTAAAAAAATCCCTCAAAGCTTGTAATTGAGGGTGTTTCTTCATGAATTACTCATTTTCCCATGTATAGCTTCTTCTAGAGGTGTATTCTTCTATTTTACTAAGTACTTCATAATAGTTACATTTCAATATATCAAAGAGATAGAGAACATCAATATATGACCTTTTCTAGTCCAAGATCAAATTTCGTTCTTCATCTAATTCTTAGATTTTTTTTTCATGCATAGTTTGTCTGAAAACCTTCATTAGACAAGATAGATGCAAAACCTTATGGATGCAGGGAGAAGAAAAATATAACTCATACTCCACTTGTCCAATTTTGTCAATATACTTCTAAGGTCCATAAAATTTTAGAGCTAATATATGATTCTTCTTTTTTCTAAGTGTAGACAGCTCACTACTATATATGGTGTATAAACTCAATGGGTAGTTTCAAAAACATGGATAAAATTGACCATACCATTTTTACTAAATAATTATCAAATTTTTGGTGCCCTAACATTCATTATGTTTTTATGATGCTTAATCATCGTCAATATCCAAATCCAATTTGACAGAGTGCTGGGGACATGTGGTTCCCTATCGTGACCACTAACACCTCATGACCAACCATTATGATCTAATGCATAGCACCCACGTGGAGTTTCCACATCAATAAGTATTCATCTCATGAGTGGGTTTTTTGCCTTTGGTATTAATTATGCCCGCCAAGGTGTAAGAGGCGGCAAGAAATAAGCCAATGATTGATTTAGTTCCTTTTAATCTCATCCATTGAATACCGCAGTAAAATCATCCAATGGAAAAGATATTGATTGGTAGTTTTGAAAAGACAGATAGAAATTGGTGGTACCATTAGAAACTACTAGATAGTTACCAAAAAATCATTATTTTTTTATCCTTGGTGTCATGTTGTACATTATATTTCTAGCTACATTTCATCATTGTTGGAATTTCAATTCATATTTGATGAACTCTTAGGAACACATGGCATTAATAGAAGATCAATATTGTTTTAACTCTTAATGTCTTACATGTGATGGCTGTTGTGATTTTTAGTGTTTAATATATGCAATACTTAAGAGACATTTAGTGCATGTTTATAATAATATTTGAATTATGAATACTTTATTTCTAAGACATCCCTCTAGCTTTGTCGCATGAGTTCAAACCTAAAGGTTTTGCAATTCCTATAAACTTTAATTTTACACAAACAACCATCATTTATGAATCAATTCTATCCCTTTTTATTTTCTTCTTAAGAAAAATAAAGCAACAATAATTAGACATGTTTCAAGTTCATAAGTAACCATCACATAAGATTATTATCCAATAACATTCATTTCATTCACAAAATATCATAGCATAACTTAGGATAAAAAATACTTAAAAATATCTTGCTATGAAAAAACACATCATAGTCATAAAAGATTATGGAGTCATAAAAAGACATTGTTATGCAAAAATAGATAAGATATGCCTAGTAAAACCCTATAAATGCACAACATGTTTGTAAAAAGTAAGCCAAGGTTGTATTATACTTTAGATTTGAGTTGTGCAAGTTGTTGGAGGTGTGGTTTATCATATTGTAATTGCTTATGTTGTTATTTTCTCAATTTCTAGTATAAAAAGGGTTGGTGTGTAATAGAGACAATGTTTTCCTTGTCATTTGGAAGGTCAAAACTATATTAAGTGACCAAATTAAAATGCATGACCAAGCTTCCTTTCAACTTCAAAAAATGTTTTGTAAGTTTTAATATGGAGGGGTGTGTATGCTTGGGGGGGAGGGGTAAATTTATCTACATGATTTAAAATAAAATTCAAAATTAGAATAGGTTACTTTCATGCACCGAGATTTGGAATTTCATGTAAATTTGATGCTTAAACTGCCTTAGAGGAAAATACAGGACCTAGTCTCAGTTTTGATCCAAATTAAGTGGTTGAAATTTTAGAAGGTGTAATTTGTAATTTTACACTTGTATATAAACTTAGGTTGGCATTCTCAAACAATATGCTAACTTTTGTGCATAAGGGCTAAAAATTTCCTTGTAAAACCAAAGGGCACACTAGGCTACACTAAAATGCACGTGAAGGTCTCAATACTCATTCTATTTCAGTGTTTCAATTGAAAATTATTTGTTAAGTCATTTTATATAATCTTATATACTTATTTTTTCATTTTCAATCATAAAATACTATGTTGTGCAAAAATAGGCAAGAGATGCCTATCAAAAACCTAGAAATGCACAACATATTTGTAAAAAGTAAGCCAAGGTTGTATTATAACTTAGATTTGAGTTGTGAAAGTTGGTTGGGGGTGTGGTTTATCATATTATACCTATTTACATTGTTAATTTTTCAATTTCAATTTTAAAAAGGATTGTTGTGTAAAAGAGGCAATTTTTGCTTTGTAATTTGAAAGGTCAAACTATACAAAGTGAACGAATTGAAATTGGCGTCCCAACTTCCTTGTATCTCAAGAAAAGTTATTTATAACTTGTAATATCAACTTAGATATACAATAAATTTACATATCTCATTTAAAGTGCAATTGAAGAACAAAAGAGGTTGCTTTCATGCATCTAGAATTGGGATTTCATGTAAATTTGAAGGCAAAACTTCCTTAGAGTAAAATGCATACCCTAGTCTCAATTTTGACCCAAATTGAGTGGTTCAACTTTTAGAAGGTGTAATTTGTGATTTTACACTATATATAACCTTATATTGGAAGTTTTAGACAAATATCTTCATATTGTGCACAAAGGATTATATCAAGGGCTATAATTTGAATTTGAAAACTAGTGTCAATAACAATTATGTACATGTGCCAATTAGTTGTAGCTCGAGTGGTTGGATGGAATGTCATTATCCTCCCTACCCAAATTCAATTCTCTCAAGTGACATGTTTGAGCCCATAATGAGTATATTATTGCAATGGCTTCAAGCCTTATTATTGTTTGGCCTCATGTTCTCAAGGTAATTTTGAAAGAAGAATAGCAAATAGTGTTAAGTTATAATGGAGTAATATGTTTATGTGTTTGAGTAGAGAATGTGTTTCTCCCATTAATGTGTCTTTTCTCCAGTCAAATACATAGTAGAATTGTTAGTGAAATCATTTATTCTTTATGTATTTAGATATTTCAATATTGGACTATCTCCCAACACATAGTCACATGTATATTTATTTCTTTGTAAGATCAGCTTTTGTGTATTTATGTATAGTGTAATTTCAAGGTTAGGCTAATCAGTTCAATAGAAGGCAAGTGGTAATCTATGACTAATTACCAAGGTATGTGTTTTGATTAGTACTTTGAGATTCTAGAATGAAGTTCCCAATATCAAGTTGGGTCTCACCTTAAGTTTGTTTAAATTATAACTCTTCAAACCCTGACACCTAATACCATAAATGAAAACTAATAGCAAGGGGGTTTTTTATATAACATTTATGCGGGTGTTGAGATAGAAGCATATCAAGTATTTTAGTTAACAAGTCTTTTTTCGATCCGTCTATACCTAATATCCCTGATACCCAATAGCTCCAATACTCGATATCCTTGATACTCAATATTCCCAATACACATTATCCTCAATCCTTGATATCCCTAATTTTGAGAAATATATAGGGCAATAATGATTTATCTTTTCTTTATAGCTGCTTATGATGTTGTTTTACCTTTTCTTGCTTATTAGCTTCTTATTTTATTATTATGATTGTATATCATAAAATAGATAACAAAACAAGAAGAAGAATAGTACACAAGAACACATAATGTAGGCTGCAAGCCAAAGCCAAAACCTCACCACTTGAGAGGAAAACCCACAAATCTCTTCTCTTCATATAGATTCTTCAATTGATGAATTCCAAGACCTCTAGACCAAGACCAATACCCTCCAAGACCAAGTCCAACCTTTATGGATGATGTGCTTCCTTTGTCCAAGTCAAACCCAATCAAATCTCTTACAACAGCACAACTTCGACCCTTAGCTTCAGAATTTCAGCCTCTGCTATAGGCCTGAAATTTTTGGCCCTCCCAGCAACAGTTATTTCCACATGTGTGACCTTATTCTGGCTCCCCTAGGCTTCTTCAAACCTTCGTTTGGATTTCTCCTTCTTCTGGTGCTCAAGGATGACCTAATGTGACCTTCGTTGACCATCTTTCTCTTCTTTCTTCAAGTTCAATCTTGCGGCAAAAAAACCCTATCCTAGCAGCAAAAATCCTATCCTTCCTTTGCACATGTAAGAGAGAATTAGCCCAAAAACACTTCTTTGTCCTTCTCCTTCTTTGTTAAATTCTTTGTCTTCCTTCCTCACTTGAATGAGTAAGTGATGAATGTGTTCCAAGGAGGTTGAGTTCCCTCCTTTATATAGGCTTCTAAAGGTGGACGTGGCTCCTCAAAATTGATCTACTTCCCAGCTGCCAAGCTAACTTGGTCTTGAAGCATATTTTGAAACTTTTAATGACAAAAATAATTTCCTTTATAAGTTACAATGTGTTTGATGGGGTCATCAACTTATGACAATTACTCTTTTGACTTATTAACCTAGGACAAATCGTAGAAGCACTCAATGGGTGCTTTGGCCTCTAAAATAAAAGACTTTAAACATGAAACCCATGCTTCAAAAAATAATAACAATAATTTTCTTTCATTTTACAACAATCAAAAAGTACATTTCATATTTATGAAGACCGAACCTAGTTACACATTTTTCAACACTCCCTCTTGACTAGGGAGGTATTCATAAATGGGACGTGGACATTCTCAATATAAAGAGATCTCAGAAGAAGAGCCAGATTGGTAACCCATTTGTTTAGCATCATAACAACCATCATTGTCATATAGCAAGGCCTTGACTAATAGCTCTATCTCTCCACAAGATAAAAGCATAATGTTGGTGAGACTAATGATTTATAAACACCATCATCATTGTCTCTCAAGGTACATACCCCACCCGAGTGTTCACAGAGTATGTCCTTCCTTGGACTATTCTTATCTTGGATAGTTATTCCTCAAATAATATCGGTCCTCGACTACTCTTATCTCGGATGCCCTACCTCATCCTCTAAGAGTATTAGATGTCAAATGCTTACCCAATCCTCCATTATGTCTTCCCAAGTGAACACAATAATGATGTGCCTATCTCTCCCTCTCAACCAGGGAGGATATATCAACCAAACCAAGCTTGTCTCTTAAATACACAAGCTTCTTATTAGGAAGAGATTTTTTCAATATGTCAACTACTTTCTCATCAATGGATATATATTGTAGCTTTAGCACACCATCAAGTACTAGCTTCTAAATTTAGTGATACTTGTTGTTGATATGATTTGTCTTTCCATGAAACATTGGGTCTTCATATACAATCTTATACAACTAGTGTTATCACAATGTATCAATGTAGGGTCCATTGGTCCTTTAAATAAGTCAAACAACAACTTCCTCAACTAGACAACTTCTCTGCTTATTACATAAGCTGCAATATATTCAGCCTCAACACTACTTAAAGAAATCAAATATTTCTTTCTTCTCATCCATGAGATCATGGAGGATCCCAAACTATAACATCCTCCTCTAGTGCTCCTTCCATCCTTCTCACTGCCTCCCTAGTCAGATTGGTATATCCAATCAAGTGGACAACATTCCTCCTATCATATTTCAAGTAGTAGTGGATTGTTCATTGCAGATATCTTAGTATGTGCTTGGCTACTATCCAATGATCATGCTTTGGCTCCACTGGGAACTGGCTGAGAACATTCACTGCAAAACATATGTTTGGTTGGGTATTCACCAAGTACATTAGTGAGCCAATCAATTTTCTGTACCTGGTGGGATCCACTGGGTTAGATTCAGAACTCCTTAGTCTTCTCAAGTTTGTGATCATTGGGGTTTTCATTGGTTTGCATTCCATCATGTCAAATCTCTTCAACATCTCGATCACATACTTTTCTTGACCTAAATAGATCTCTTCAGGTCCCTTCCATACTTCGAGTCCCAAATAATAGTGCATCAACCCAATATCCTTCATATAGAATTTTGTTGCTAGCTACTTCTTTCATTCTTCAATTAAACCTTCCACACCTATCAAGAGAATATCATCCAGATATAGAAGAATGATTATAGGCTCACCCTTTACAACCTTGAAATAAAGCTTTGGATCAACAAAAGTTTTTTTGAAGCCCAATCTTTGAAGGTGTGCATCCATCCTTGCATACCATGCCCTTGGTGCCTACTTAAGTCCATATAATGCTTTCTTCAACCTGCAAACATATGCTTCTTTATCTTCCATTTCAAATCCCAAAGGTTTCTCTATATAGAATTCCTCATCAATTGTGCCATTCAGGAATGTAGTTTTAACATCCATTTGATGTATATTTTAGCTCATTGATGTTGCCAAAGAGACCAATGATTGAATAGTTGTATACCTTGTTTTTGGAGCAAAAGGCTCTTCATAATCGATGCCTTCTTGTTCGGAGAAGCTCGTAAGACACAAATCTTGCCTTATACTTGTCAATACTTCCATCTGCTGCATGTTTGATTTTATAAAGCCATGTGGAAATCGCCACAAACTTGTCTTCGGGCCTAGGTATGATCTCCCATACCCCATTCTTCATTATCGATTGATATTTTTCATTCATGGCATATTTCCATTCTTGATGATTGACAACTTCTTCAAAAGTGGATGGATCTACTTTTATTAACTTTGTCATATATGTTACATACCCTGAATACCATTTTGGTTTCTTTCTTTCCCTGAACGTGCCCTTAGCAGCTCCATGTCCCTCTGCATCTAATAGAGTATATTTTAACCAGTTAGGTCTCTTTCTAGTCTCGTGGATTACCATAGGTTGTATAGGTTCACTGGGACCTTCATCTTCATGGTTTGATTCTTCTTCCTCCCTAGTGACTTCTTCTTCAAATATCGGAATTTCTTCTTCATCATCAGAGTCCATAGGGAGATCCTTTGATTTATTGAATGTAATACTTTCATCAAATATTACATCTCGATTGAATTCTACTTGGTGTCCTTATTTTATGTAGATCCTATAGGCCTTAGAAGAATTACACTAGCCAACGAAGGTTCCATTCATGCATGATGGATCCAATTCTTTCTCTTGTCCTTCGGTATATGAATAAAAACAAGACAACCAAAAATTCAGAGATGATCTACTCTTGTTTTCTTCCCAATGAATACTTCTTTAGGATTCAAGTTATCTAGTGACATGTGGGGACTTTTATTTTGTATGTATACAGTTATCTTTGTTGCTTCACCCCACAGGAATTTCGGCAAATATTGATCATGTAGCATTGCTTTCAGACTTTCTTCATTGGACCAATTATTTTGCTCTGCAACTCCATTTTGCTCAAGATTATATGGGACTATCATCTCCCTCTTAATCTCAGACTCAAAGAGGGCTATAAGTTATTTTGAACTATATTCTCCTCCATTATCAAATCTTAATATCTTGATTCTCCTTTATATAAGGTTCTCTACTTCAGCTTTGAATTCATGAAATTTGGTAAAGACTTCATCCTTGGATTTCATTAAGTGAACCCAATTTTTCCTTGAATGTGGCATAGTATAGATGGCCTCCAAGTGACTTTGGAGTCATATGACCACAGACCTCGGAATGGATAAGATCCAAGATTTATTTTGACCTTGAAGCATTGCTTCCAAATGGTCTCTTGGTGTTCTTCCCTAATGCACATCCCTTGCAAACTTCTTCATGATCTTCTTTTAGTTTAGGGATTCCATTTACTATGGTATTTAGGGTTAGTAATATTTTGTAGTGGAGATGACCAAATCCTTTATGCCAAAGTTCACATGGGCTAACTTCAATGTGAACCAAAGTTGAGCGAGGGGAATTATTAATCTATAGAGTTCTTCCTTTCACGAATCCCAATCATTCTATCATCTTCTATGCTTGAGTTTTTACCCGACCATACTACAACCTTTTCATCTATCAATGCAACTTGATCACCCTTGTCTTCTAAGAAAAAATGGAAAGTAATTTTTTGTGCAAACCTGAAACATATAAGATGTTGTTGAGATGAATGTTTCCCCCATTTTCCAGTTCAATCGAAGTTGGTCCAATTCCTCTTACAGGGTAGCTTTTATTATCACCAAGCTCTACAGAGTAAGAGGACTTCCCCTTGATAATGTCTTCAATTGCTTATGTTGACTAGTCATATGCCTTGATGCTCCATCGTCAATCACCCAAATATTCTCATCTTGAAATGTGCCAGTGAGTACTGAGAATAATCCTTCATCCTTTGTAGATGTCTTGGTCACTTCCTTCTTAGAGAAGAACAGGAGATCCCATACTTATTTGATTCCCTTCTTAGGTTCACTTGCCACCGTTGAACACTTCTTTGAAACTTCTTCAATGTAGTAGATATCTTCATTATGCCCTTAGCCAACCTTAGCTCTCATACCATGTTGAGAAATCTATAAGGAAATAGTCGGGATGATTTCTCTTTTCTTGATAACTGTTTGTGATGTTTTATTACTTTTTCATTAGGGGAATTTTGAGGCCTAAAATGGGCCTCCTAAGAAAAATGTACAACCAAAATAAATTTTATAAGAACCAATAGGATTCAAGATGATGATGTCAACCATGGGGGATAATTCACCATTTTTGGAGTAAAAAAGTACAAAGATTAAAAAATAATAAAATAATAAAACTACTTTTTCAACTCGTATTTTCAACCTATTTTCCTAAGTTTTTACTCAAATTTTTAGCAGGAGTACTCGTTGGATGCAAAATTTAATTCCTCATCCAAGAAGTACCCATGTTTCATACTTTCAATGGACCTTGCTACACGAAAAATGAGAAATACATGAAAAAACGTGATTGCAATCACGTTTTTCATGTATTTCTCATTTTTCGTGTATCAAGGTCCATCGAAAGTATGCAACATGGGTACTCCTTGGATGAGGAACCAAATTATGCATCCAACGAGTGTTTCCGCTCAAAATTTGAGTAAACCCATACAGAGATAAGTTGAAAATACAAGTTGAAAAAATAATTGTCTTTTTTTTTTTCCTCTAAATTTGATGATGTAATCTAATCTTATTTTATTATTTCCACTATTACTTTATAATTTCCTTAGGAGGCCCATTTTAGACCTCAAAAATCCCATTATGCTTATGATCTTCTTCTTTTATTATTATGTTTTTATATCATCAAACAACTACCAAAACAAGAAGAACAATAGTACACAAGAACATGGAATGTAGGTTGCAAGCTAGGGCCAAAACCTCTCCACTTGAGGGGAAAACTTGCAAATCTTTTCTCTTCTTATAAATTCTTCAATTGACGAATTCCGGGACCTATAGACTAAGACCAATACCCTCCATGACCAAGTCCAACCTTTCTAGATGATGTGCTTCCTTTGTCCAAGTCAAACCCAGTGAAATATCTTCCAGCAGCACAACTTCGACCCCCAACTTCAGAATTTCGGCCTCTACTCTAGGAATGAAAATTTTGGCCCTCCCAACAGAAGTTGTTGCCACACGTGTGAGCTTATTCTAGCCTCCCTAGGCTTCTTCAGACCTTTGCTTGGATTTCTCCTTCTTCTGGTGCTCAAGGATGACCTAATGTGACCTTCATTGACCTTCTTTCTCTTCTTTCTTCGAGTTCAATCTTGAAGCAGCAAAACCCTAGCCCAACAGCTAAAACCCTAGCCTTTATTTGCACATGTGAGATAGAATTAGCCCAAAAACACTTCTTATTTGTCATTCTCCTTCTTTGTTGCCTTCTTTGTCTTCCTTCTTCACTTGAATGATTGAGTGATGAATGTGTTCCAAGGAGGCTGAGTTCCCTCCTTTATATAGGCTTCTAAAGTTGGCCGTGGCTCCTCAAAATAGGTTGACTTCCTAGATGTTAGCCTGACTTGGTCTTGAAGGGTATGTTGACAGTTTTAATGAAAAAAATAATTTCCTTTACAAGTTAGAATGTGCCCGATGGGATCTTCAACTTATGACAATGACTATTTTGACTTCTTGACCTAGGACAAATCCTAGAAGCACTCATTGGGTGCTTTGACCTCTAAAATAAAAGACCTTGAGCATGAAACCCATGCTTCAAAATAATAATAATAATTTTATTTCATTTTACAAGAATCAAAAAATACATTTCATGTTTATGAAGACCGAACCCGGTTACACATTTTTCAACACCTAATACTCGATAATATCAACATCTAATATCATTATATCTTAGGGGATACACTTCAACTGATGGCAATGTTTTTGTCTACTAGGACAAGAAATCATCCACCTATAGGGATAAACTTATGTTGCATCTTTTTGTAAAGTGTTATGTTAGAGGGGATAAGTTATGATATCCCAATCCATTGAAACTCAATAAAGGTGACATTAGTTGTTAATAAGTGAGTATCAGCATTTGACATCTAGTTGTAAGGATTGTCAATATTCTAATGGCCTGACCTCCTTATCTGTTCGATATCAAGGCATTTAGGAAATTTCAATGATGGGAATTAGCTCTTGTGGGTTGATGGAAAGGTTTACAGACACTATGAATCATGCTAACAAACAAATGATGACATAGTTAGAGAGAGTGTCCGTTAAAGTGTAGGAGGAAAATGTCTAATTACATTAAATAAAACTTCCTTACACTGTTAGATACATTAGAGAAGTTTTCAGACCTAAAATGGGCCTCCTAAGGAATATTATAAAATAATAGTGGAAATAATAAAATAAGATTAGATTACCTCATAAAGTTTTGGAGGGTATATATATATATATATATATATATATATATATATATATATATATATATATATATATATTTCAACTCATATTTTCAACTTATCTCCCTATGATTTTACTCAAATTTTGAGTGGAAGCATGAATTGGATGCATAATTTAATTTGGCATCCAAGGAATACCCATGTTGCATACTTTCGATGGACCCAACTACATGAAAAATATGAAATACATATAAAAATGTGATGCAATCACGTATTTCACATTTTTTCGTGTTGTAGAGTTCATTGAAAGTATGCAACATGGGTACTCCTTGAATGAAAAATTAAATTATGCATCCAATGAGTGTTCTCGCTCGAAATTTCAATAAAATTATATGGATATGAAAATATGAGTATATATATATATATATATATATATATATATATATATATATATATATTTATATATATATATATTTTTCAAAAGTGGTGAATCATCGCCCATGGTTGAAATCATCATATTGAATCCTATTGGTTCTTATAAAGTTGGTTTTTGTTGTACAATTTTGTTTTGAGACCCATTTTGACCTCAAAATTTCTCTAATGCTTCCTTCAGAACTGTCTTCAAGAGAAGCTTCCAAAAATACTTAACTTTTGTTTTTACTTGACTTCGAATTAGTTACTGTTATAGTCCTTCAAGTTTGTCTTATATACTTCTACTAGCTTCAAAATTACTTGAATGAGACAAAAATATTTTTCTTAAATCTTTGTCTTAAACAATAGGTCTGGCACCTATTTCACACTTTTAGATCTTGGACCTCTTAAAGTTTTCACTATAATCTCGACCCTCAAACTAGGGCTTCCAGTAAGCACAAAAATGATCTTTTAAAATAGGTCTAACACTTCTCCAAAAGATGCGTACTTGTGTCCTCTTCAAGATGCCATACTTTGCTGGACTGTAGGGCTACTTCTAGCCTTGGATTCCTCTCATACAGGTCTCAATATTTATGAATGTTATATGATGACTTCGGCTCTCTGGTTAGGGATTTGATAACCACTGAAAATACCTCACAAATAAGCCTAAATACCTTCAAAAATTATGGTCCTTTCTTTTCTTCAAGGAGACTTCTTTGATGGCTTACATGGATGCTACTAGACCATAAACTTATAATTATATGTCTCATTCTTTCTTGTACATGTGCACAGGACACCCAACCTAGAATGGCTCTCTTTTTGTGCACCTCAAAACTTATGAAAGATGATGCATCTGCCTGAAGTGTGCTTATTTGACCCTTCTAGATACCTAAAAACCTCAGATCTCAAGCCTAGGACTGTGACCTTATTTCATAGGTTTGGTCTTATTGTAGTTTGCACAAAGGTATTCCATAAAATATCTTTTCTAACTTGAATTTTGATCTAGTTTTCTTGGCCTTTAATACTAATCCAAACAATCCCTTTTTCTTCACTGTGATTTCTTCATAAATAAGAAAACCTTGGAGCAGTCAATGATTGTCAAGTTGCCAGTAATCTTGACCTTAGCTCTGATACCATGTTGGAAAATCCATTAGGACAACATTAAAGTGATTTTCTTTTAACTTGACAATTACTTGTGATATTTAGATTTCATCTTTTGCTTGATCAATATGTCTTTATCATCAAGACGATTGCCAAAACAATAAAGATCACAACAAAATAGAGATGAACTTAAGATATAGGCTCCAAGCCAAGGCAAAACCCCTCCAAGGGAAAAGCCAAAAAGAACTTATCTTCTTATAGAATCAATTCAAAGGAGACTTCCAACACCCAAGACTAAGACCACGGCTACCACCAAGGACCAAGCCATCCATCCAACCTTCTTCAACGCAAGACAAAATATCCAAGGGCAGTGAAGCAAAACTTCTTCAAGATGGTAACTCTACTATCCTTTTGTTCTTATTGATACAGTCTACAATCCTTCCGCAATTTCAGACCTAAGGTAACCTTAGAAATCCTAGGGTTTTTGCACATGTGAATAGTAGAAGGCATATTTCAGACTTCCAAATTTATTTGGGGTATATCTCCTTTGCTAGGATTGGTCTAGCCCTTTATGACCTTCGTTCTTCTTTCCCAATTGCAGACCAAAGACAAAATATAATATGCTTGTTGTATATCCTAATAAGTCAAAGTTCCTTCCTTTTATAGCCTTCTAAGAGGTTCCATTATCCATCTTTAGGATGACTGCACATACATTGGCCAACTTGGTCCTAGGAGCCTTCTAGACATTTCGAAAATACAAAATATTTTTTCTTCTTTTAATACAAATATTTGAATGGACTTTTACAATATGAAAATGAAATTTTGACTCATGTAAACCCTAGGAGCATTCAATGGATGCTTGACCTAATGACAAATGACTTAAGCATGAAACTCATGCTTTATATAAATAATTTTTCTTTTGATCTTTACATAATTATATCATCACATGAGTCGACAATTATGAAAACTGAAACTAGTTACATTATCTAACACTATGGAGGGCTCTGTTGATGGTCAATGGTGACCTTATCAACATGTAAGGGATACCACCCAGTGAGAGCCCCAACTAAGCTCTTATCTGTTTAATGTAATAGTTGCAACTGGTTCAATTGGGTCCAGTTACCCTCTCTCTCTCTCTGTTGGCTTATAGTATGTCAATTACTTGCCAATAGAAAGAGAAAAATCAGATAGCCCTCTTACAGAGCTCTTGCAAGAAAGTGATCCTTAAGCTGACTCTACGACTTAGCGAAACCGCAACTAAGTTCTGTGCCTATATGAGGGGACTTCTAAATGCAGATCTATATAATATGTAAATGAAAACTAATCCTATCTCGAATTGGGAAAAAATAACCTTCTCTTAATTCGAGAACAAATGGACTAACTAACCAAGGGAAAGGATTGTTTATGTGATTTAATCCACTATATAATTTTCACTAATTAAAGTTCATTAAATTAATGAAAGATAAAACAAAATGGGAATGTATCTAAACAATAAATAGTTATTTCCTAGTACATTCATATTTCAATAAATTTGTATTAATGCTAATTATGTTCTAGCACTTACAAAACTTCAATAGCTTAAAACAATTGATATGACAATAGTACTCAATATCAGAATGCAGTACACTATTTAGAACATAAATTAGAATCAATTGTAGAAATTTTGATAACAAAATGATTAATTTACGTGACAATAGTTCACATGAAATGAAAATTAATTAAAAGCATACCAAAATCTCATTGCAAGAATTTGCAGTCCTTGAGCAGCTTCAGTGCCTTGGAGAAATTGCCAACAATAGTGCAAAACAACCTTCTCTTTCAGAACTAAAAATACTCTGTCTTTCCATAATTCAACTCACAGTACATTACAATAGTGCAAATGCACAGTGAGAAAAATCAAAGAGTTTTCCCCAAACCTCAGATCTGAAGTTTTCCCCTCACTTACAATTATAATCTCCTATTACAATAATGCTTTCAGAGCATCTAATTGCAAAGAATAGGAACTCGTTGTTCATTCTCTAAACTGCTATTTAATAATTACAAGAAATCTCCAAAATAGAGAATTGTTGACTAGTTTCCAAATCCTTGAATTAGAGCTGCAAATTCCCCAATTTTTCTCTTTGTTGGTCTTTTTTCATTGCTCCAAAATGTCTCAAATCTGAACTTCTCCAAATGATCTCCTGCTATAGACCAATCAAAACCAAAAATAAATTGCACACTAAAATCAAAATTAGAAAATCTAGAAAAAAACAACTTTCATGAAATTGCTAAATTAAAATAAATGAAATCCAAACAAATTCCAAGATGCAATTGCTTCTAATGGATCTAATTAGTTTTTGAATCAATACTAGAGAATGAATTAGTGACAACAGTTTTCCCAAGCCAATGAAATTTGCCCAAATCAAAATTTAAGAAACTAATTGTTGTTGCAAATTCGTCACTTTGTCTTCATTGAATTTTTGGGTCATTGAATGATTGAATCTGTTAAATTTATCATTCTTATATTATTCTCCTGAGTCTTAGTTTTCCAACGAGCTATTGTGAGCTTTATTTGACCAAGTAAATCTTGAGATATGCCTCTCCAAAGATAGTGTGTTAAAATTATCAATGGAAAAATGCATCCCTAGGCTTTCAAAATTACGAAATTTTAATTAAGATTTCTAATTCTAATTAAAAATTAATTAATTACAATTATTAAATTAATCATTATTACAAATTATTAATTTAACTAATTAAATTAATTAAAATACAAATTAAATTAATTACAAATTAACTAAAAACCAAATTATTAATTAAGTATTATATTAAAAATTATATTTAAAAACTAAATATTAATAAAATATAAAAAACAATGAAGAAGCGGCTTTTTGGGAACTCACTTAAGAGTCCCGAAATTTTCATGAGAGGGAGGACTTTTAATATATGTTAAGTGGGAGGCATAAGGAGCATGTAATGGAGTTTCATGGAAAAATTATTTCGGAAGGAGAAATAAAAACGGAGCTCCAAGGTCCCGAAATGGGAAGGAGGACGGGTATTTCGGGAGGATTTTTTAAAACAAGTTACGAAATGAGGTAAGTCCAAGGTGTCAAGGAGGGAGGGTTTCGAAGAGTTCCTAGGGAGTGATGGGATTTCGGGAAGAAGGATTCCAGAGGCTTTTTAAAAAAGAAGTTACAATATGGAGTGTCGAGCTCCCGAAATGAGAAAGGGTGGTGAGGTGAGGTGAGGTGAAGAGTTCTAGGTCCAGGTCGAGTGGGTTCTTTATTTTTTAAACTACAATCACTTTTGAATGAAGTAAAATAGAAGTAACTTTATTTATTTCAGTAAGTTTTGATTTTATGAAAACCTTGTCCTTTCCAGCCAGGAAAGAAAGGGCAAAGAGAAGGTCAAGAAGAAGATGGGTGAAGAGGCTACTTCGCAAGCTTGAAAGGAGGACAACCTACGCAAAGTGAAATTATTTATGTGCCACAACACTGGGCATTATGCTTCATAATGTCCAAACAAGAAGGGTAATGGTAAGTCACAACAGGTAGTAGCATCTGAAGATGCTCAAGTAAATAAGTTCGCTAAGAAGTTCAGGAGTTCTTTGTTGAATTTTGTAACTATGGTCGGTCTTCATAATGTATATTTTGGCCCTTGATGTATTCATATTAATTATTGTAAAGCATGTCCTTCATGCTACAGTCAAAAGAAAAATTATATTTTTAAGTCATGTTCTTTCGGACTTTTAAAAAAAGAAAATTTGAATTTTTGAAATTGAAATTGAAATTTTTTGCTCCAAGTTTGTGAGTCACACCATTCGACCCAACCGATTGTTGAAATATGTAACTAGGTTCGGTTTTCATAATGACAAATGCAATCATGATTTTATGTATTTGATATTGAAGAGAAAAGAAATCTATGATTGTCATTCTTGATGCATGGGTTTCATACTCAAGGTTATTTTATTTATAGGTCAAGCACCCATTGAGTACTTCTAGGGCTTGTCATTGAGTTAACAAGTCAATTGAGTAACTGCCATGTATGGAAGACCCTCTTGGGCTTATTGTATCAAGTCAAATAAAATTATTGTAAAGTCAAAAGTGTC